>CAKOAT010776265.1:50906-67588 GCA_932364175.1 Eruca vesicaria subsp. sativa | reverse complement strand
TGTCGCATGCCTGTGAGTCATACGCAACTCTGCCATATAAACACTATATAAAAAGATATTATCAATATGAAATAAAATTATTGAATATTCATCTAACAATTTAAATGAATAACTATTTTTACCTCTCATATTGTAGAACATCTTCACAGTTGGTGAGCAAATATGTTTGCAAATGAGCGTGCTCAGTCTCCGTAAGTCTCTGCTTCGTGGGTTTTCCACTAAGTCGTCCTATTTCTCTGAACATGCTTGGGACAGTAACATGATATGTTGCTCTCTCCCCTCTGTCATCATGCCGAGCAGGTCTTCGGTTTTTTGTATGCACTTCTGATGGAAAATAGTTTTCAGCGAAGATTGCAGTTTCTTCATTGATCACCTGCGCCACTATAGATCCTTCCACCCTGCTGTTACTTTTGACCATCTTCTTCAGATGATGGATATAACGCTCGAAAACATACATCCATCGGTACTGCACAGGACCACCAAGTTCCAATTCTCTTGCGAGATGAATAACAAGATGTTCCATTACATCAAAGAATGTTGGAGGAAATATCTTCTCGAGGTTACATATTATGACTGGTATGTTTGCCTTCAGATTACTAATACCCTCTTCAGTCACTGCTCTGGTGCATAAATCCCGGAAAAAACCACTTATCCCTGCAATTGCTTCATGAACATTACGTGGCAATAGTGCGGAAAAAGCAAACGGAAGGAGACGCTGCATAATTACATGACAATCATGACTCTTCAAGCCAGTAAACTTTCCTTCGCTTCTATCGACGCAGTTCCGAAAATTTGATGCATAACCGTCTGGAAATTGCACTCTATCTGTAATCCAATCAAAGAACTCGTCTTTTGCAGCACCATCCAGCCGATAAATGGGAAAAGGAGCCGTACCGTTCTCATCAACGTGAAGTTCAGAACGATCACAGATATCGACTAAGTCCAACCCTGACTTCAAATTATCCTTTGTTTTACCTTGGATGTTAAGGACTGTGTTCATCAGATTGTCGAAAAAATTCTTCTCGATATGCATGACATCTAAATTATGCCGCAATAGATGATCCTTCCAATATGGCAGACCCCAGAAAATACTCTTTTTGTGCCAGTTGTGCAGCTCTCCAACCACATCGACTCGAATTTTTTCATGTCCACCTACGTCTGGCGTCCTATCTGCACAAAAATCCCTCAACTGCTTGCACAAATCTTCCCCACTAACTTCCTCAGGTGGACCATCAAACACCTGCTTGTTCTTCGTAAACAAAGTCTTACTCCTACGGTATGGATGATGAGGTGGTAGAAATCTTCTGTGACAGTCAAACCAACACGTTTTCCTTCCGTGCTTTAGTTGGAAAGCATCTGTGTCATCTTGACAATATNACTCCTACGGTATGGATGATGAGGTGGTAGAAATCTTCTGTGACAGTCAAACCAACACGTTTTCCTTCCGTGCTTTAGTTGGAAAGCATCTGTGTCATCTTGACAATATGGACATGATAGCCTCCCATGTGTTGTCCATCCGGATAACATACCATATGCTGGAAAGTCACTTATTGTCCACATAAGTACTGCCCGCATAAAAAAGTTTTCTTTGCACGAAACATCGTATGTCTCAAAACCATGCGCCCATAGTTGTTGCAACTCATGTATCAATGGTTGGAGAAACACATCTAGTGATCTCTTAGGATGCTCTGGCCCGGGGACGAGAATTGAGAGGAACAAAAACTCTCGTTGCATGCACAAACTTGGCGGTAAGTTGTATGGTGTCACAATAACTGGCCATAGAGAATACTGTCTTCCATTCTTTCCAAATGGGCTGAAACCATCAGTACATAATCCAAGATAAACATTTCTTCTCTCTTCCGAAAATTCTGGATACGTTGACTGAAAATGTTTCCAAGCCTTCGCATCTGAAGGATGTCTAATCTCACCATTTCTTCTCTCTTCCGAAAATTCTGGATACGTTGACTGAAAACGTTGACTGAAAATTCTGCATGCCATCTCATTGCTTTTGCTGTGCGCTCACACTGATACAACCTCTTCAATCTTTCTGTTAAAGGCAAATACGACATCCTTTTGAACGGGATTGGAACTCTTCCCCTCATCTCCTGATAACGAGGTTTCCTACAAAATTTGCATTTATCACGTTCCTTATCCGATCCCCAGTAGATCATGCAGTTGTCAATACATACATCTATCACTTCGTACGGTAGTTGAAGACCAGCAACAAGTTTCTGAACCTCGTAGTATGAACCCAGTGCAAGATTATCCTCCGGTAGAATACCTTTGACAAAATCAGTAATCGCATCCACACATTCTTCAGCTAAATTATAGTCTGTCTTGATACCCATCAATCTAGTTGCAGAAGATAAGGGTGAATGACCATCTCTACAACCTTTATACAAAGGTTGTTTTCCTGCATCCAACATGTTAAAAAATCTCCTAGATTCGGAGTTTGGTTCTTCTTCCCCTCTATAATGATCATGTACCATCTGGACAGTTCCTACACCATAATCTATATCCGTTCTAGGTTCTTCTAACCTAATATCAGGCTGAGGTTCGCTAACAGGCTGAGGTTCGCTAGTATTACCATATTCAAAACCAGTTTCCCCATGAAGATACCAAAATTTATAATTACGTGAAAACCCCGTCATATAGAAATGAGTCCAAACATCAAATTCTTTTATAATCCTATTACTATTGCAAGTAGAGCAGGGACATCTTAACATACCTGTTTTTGCATCCGGTTGTTGTTGAACAAGCTTCATGAATTCTCCAATCCCTTGAACATATTCTTCCGTAAGTAAATTGGTGTTGGGATCCATATGAGGTTTATCCATCCACGAACGATGATAAACTCCTGAAGACATGATTTTCAAGAAATTGTTGTGCTTAGAGAGAGTAAAGAGAGAGTGAAGAGTGAATGAGTTGAATGAGGAGAGACTGAATTTATAGAACTTGCTTACGGCAATCTGACGACATTCCGACGGAATTCTGACGCCTAACGGTTATCTCCGTCGGAATTTCGTCGGTATATTCTTACCTTCGACAACGGTCAAAAGTTCGTCGGAATTTCGTCGGAATATACTGATGACTTTCCGACGACTACAACGGTTATATAAATAATCGGAATGTCGTCGGAATTCCGTCAGTATATTCTGACGAACCACGTCTTGTCAGAAAGTCGTCGGTTTTGTCTGACGAAATTGTATTTTTTCTTTTCGTCGGAATGTCGTCGGAAATCCGTCAAAATTGTCTGACGTCTTATGCGTCCGTCGGAACCTCAGTCGGAATAGACAGTGTTTTCTTGTAGTGAGATGACTCACGAGGTAAATTTGCCAAGACGTCTAAAAATTAGACATATTGTATTCACAAGAAACTTGTATATCAATTACGAGAGTTGGTGAACATGAAATCACGAGAGGTTTTCTTTTAACTAGTAAGATACTCGTACTAGTGTCGCAATTGTGTGAAATAAAATTATAAAAGATAACAAAAGCAGGTTAGTGTAATAGCATTTCCAATGTAAAACTCATAGTTTCTTCTAAAGAATAAAAATAATTTAACCATATTCTATTTCTTATTGTTTAAAAGAGTAATCGTATTCTATTTTCTATTGTTTAAAAGAGTAATGAACAAACAAAAAATAAATACTATATATTTATGGAATAAATTTATTTTTTATTTAATTATAGAGTGAAATAAAATAAGATTTGAACAGTTTTTACTTTATATTTCATTTCAGTTTATTTTAGAATAGAAAATAGAATGTGGATAAAGATGTCATAAAAATGAAAAAAATATAGATTCGACAAAAAAACACCAAAAAGAACAATAAAGATGTAATGTTGCATTTAGCAAATTTTAGGATAATTATTATGTTTAATGGAGTTATGAATAGTAAGCTTGTAGTGGAAACACTGAAAAGAAAATTAGATTTTCTAAATCCTTCACCTATACTTTGTTTCCTTCAAGAAACATATATATTTAGAAATTCACAAAAGGGAATTGTATATTGCGTTCTTGTCTTCCAAAGTGCCCTCTCACTTTCCTTCAACATTAATCAACAAATGGACTACCCAAAGGGGGGGGGGGGGTAATGATAAAAAGGACTAATAATATATGATATATTGTTTTTGGCCGCTAGTACACGAAATTTTAGAACCATATCCGTAGTCTATCAAATTATCAGTTCTCTACTTTGGTGTGATTTCAGGAGATAATTACCATCAAATCAAATATAACCACAAAGAATAAAAATATAAACATATAAGAGATTATTGTATTTAATATCTAGGGCTGGACAAAAAAACAAATTCCAGAAATTAGAACCGAATCCGACCCGATAAAAAAGAATTTGAACCAATCCGAACCCGACATAAGTACCGAATGAATCTTCTTTTACGGTATTATGGATTATGAGTTTTAACGGAACTAAACCCGAATTTAAATGGATATCCAAAATAACTCAAAACTTAAAAATTCCAAAGAAATTTGTACCATACCCAATATAAATTTATAATATGTTTCTAAAGATATGTTTCTAAAGCATATTATACCTAGAATAATTAATTAATTATTATATGAATAATTAACTTTAATATTTAGTTTAATTCATAGTTTTACTTGGTTGATATTAATGTTTATGATTGACCTTTCATTTGAAGTTAAGTTACGAATATTTTTTTTTTAAAGTTTAAATAATGTTTAAGTTTATATAGTATTTTTTACGTTTATAGAATTGTTAATTGTTAACTTTAATTTTTATATATTTCATTATGTATGATTTTGTTTATACAAGGTTTTGGTTTATCATTAATCATGATATGTTTAGTGTAGTCACATATAGTTCAATGATAAATTTTATATAGTTGATAGACGAGTTTGACAATATTATTTTGAAGGACAACAATATGGTTTGAAGATGCTAAATACACAAATTTAATAAAACAAATGAAAATATATTGATTTTAATCGAGTATAAATTAGTATTTTAGAACTGATAACCGATTAGTATCCAAGCCGAAACTATTTTGGGTTCAACTGGATCTTAGACATGTTACTAAAACCGAACCGAATCCAACTAAACCTGAACCGAATCCGACTCAAATTTTTATAATATTCGAATGAGGCTAAAATTCATAAATCCAAAAATCTGAGTGAATCCGAACCAAAATCCGATTGGGACTTCGATGGCTGAGCCCTACTACTATCTACGAAATTTTATTTTGTTAAGTTAGTTCTTTTTTTTGTTAAAAAGTATTAAAATATAAAAGTACTAGTACATTTATTTTGGTTAGTTAATATACTAAATTTATCAAGATGAAAATAAAATAATACTTAAAATATCTATTTAAAACATAACAAACCCAAAAGTAATGGTCTAATGGTAATGCAGGAAATTTTTTTTTTTTATTGGAGAATTTATGGATTAAAGACCTAGATTTTGCATGGTTTCTCTAATCATGATCTTTTTATAAAACACAATACATACTAATTCTATTTGATAATTCATTTTGTTTAGAATTCACATTTTGTTCCAACAAACGCGTATTGTATTTTGAAGAGTTCAAAATTTTAATCTTATTGTTTAACATATTTCTTAAAGAGATAAACTATTATATACTCATAAGTATATATTTTCATAATATTTTTTATATATGAAGAATCATGGAACGACATCTATAATTAAACGTGTGTGCAGTAACAACTATTCTTAAGTTTTACTAACTAATCACTACCATTAAAACAGAAACATTTTCTTTAATGAATAACTTATTTTTTTCCAAATTTATCCTTAATCTTGTGAACAAATTTAATTTTTCATTAATGACAACTTTTTCTTTTATTTTGGCCTAAAGACTATATATAAATAGGTTTCATTAATGTGCCCAATTCACTTTATAATTATTTCTGAAATTTCTTTAAAAATAAACATATCAATTTTAATTGACGTAGTTAGAGCTGTGAATTTTGATAATAGCCAGCGGGTCTCGCCTTGTTTGACCCGCCACAGAATGGATCGATCGATTTGAAAAATTAAGTTGCGGGTGCGGGTCAAGTGTATTTTACTCGGAATGGATGCGGAATGTTCAAATTTCAATTCCAGGTATACGGTAATCCGTAAAAATAGAAAAAAAAATTGTTTTAAAAAAGTTTATTTTTCAAAAATATAGTAAATTTCGTTAAAAATAATTATTATATTTTAAATATTAAAAATTTAATTAAAAATACACCATTTAATCTTATTTTAGAAAAAATAAAAAAAATAAATATTTTTATTATTTAATAATTATCTACGGGTCCTACGGATTACCTTTAAAATTAAGTGGGACGGATGCAGATATATATATTTTCTTTGCGGGTCAGGCAGAACAAGTTTGACCGCTTCCTAACACCAAACGTAGTTAATTAATATTATTTTCCCATAAGAAAACTACACAATTACCTACAATACATTTACATAGATATTGATGATAATAATAAATAAAAATCTACCTTAATTGTAAAAATTTGAATTAGATAGTGATATTCTATATCACCAAAGCAAAAGACTTATCGATCCATCTGTAGATAAAACAACAAAAATGGTATCCGCGCTTTTTAAGCGCGGATCAAAAATCTAGTTCCATGTTTAAATTTTTTTTTTCTTGTGCTCAAATAAAAGTTAAATAAGTACCTTTTTATTAATCTGAAGGTAGCTCCTGTTATGGAAAGGTCCAGACAAATCTCCAAAGAGAGATGCATCCCACTGATAAACCCTCTCTCCGGGTATTCAAATGGGTTCGAAAGCATGAGTCTATACCCGTATTATGTGACTAGAAATAATTGTGACTTAATTTCACATAATAAGTGGGTCGAAACTGAAACATGTTAGTGTTTAACCCCTCCTCCTTACCACTCGACCACAATCACCCCATCAAATAAAATAAGTACTTATAATTAGGATCCGTGATGAAACAAAATACGAATATAACTAACAAGATAAAGAAGTTCTCAGGCTTCATAGGGTTTAACTATATTTTGCAATGATAATGACTTGTCAAATTGAATAGGTCCCGTAGTTTCTTAGTTTGTTACTCAAAGAAACTTTAAATAAAGTTGGCAGCTAGAAACGAATAGTTTTGTGTAGTTTGTTTGTACTTGTAATTGTTTAATTCTTCTAAATATTTACTTAATTATGAAAAGAAATACCCTGGATCTTGAGGATCCCATCTTATTATTCTAATTAATATACATGTCGTGTACCTATTAGAGCTCAACTATTAATTGGTTTTAAACAAAATCTAAAGAGAACTTATATTAAGTAGGCAACTTAAGTTAATGGTGTACCCCATTAACAAAGTGGTATACGTTGCTTGTAATCAAGAGATTATGATCATTTAGTTTATATAGTGTAAGGAATAGCTCTACATAGTAATAAGCACATCACCAATCCCAAAGTGAATAAGATTAGTTTTGTTTAAAAATTGCTTTGGTTTTTGATAAACGGATTGAGAGCGAACAGAACCTAGATACTATTAATAAATCGTTGATTACGTCATTTGTTCAGGGATTTGCTCAGATTTGGTCTTTAGAGTAGGGGTAGGCCAAGCCGAGTACTAAGTATTCGGTTTGGCCTATATGATAATATTTTTACTTGTATATAGTTTACAAAAAATAAGTATTTACAGTTTTAAATACTTGCAAAAATTGACAGATTTATAAGTTACTTAACTTCTTTTACTACTTGTTACTTGTAAATTACTTATAAATTTATTCATAATTACTGGTAAATTATTTGATAGTTCATTAGAATTTAAGTTAAATAATTTATTATATAAAGAATATATTAGTTTTTTCTTGTATTTAAGTAATTAGGAAAATAGACTATATAAGAAAAAGAAAAATTTAAGATGATTATATAAATATAACACTTATGTTTGATGTACTTATGAAAATGAGAACAAAAATGAGTTATTGTACTAGGATTTAGAAAAATATATTTGTTATCATTAACAAACACAAGTAACAACCAAAACAACGTCAAGTAATTAATTTATTTAATACTTACTTTATACTTATAAATAATTTAAATAGATTACTTAATACTTAATTTGTTCATAACAAATACTAATTTTTAAAGATCATGTATCCATCAAGTATCGAATAAGAGACAACAACGAGTTATTATGATCACCAATAAATGTAATGCATAATTTTAATTAACTAATAAAATGGATATTAAATATTTAATAAACTAAGTAATATATAATAAATAATGGGACACGTATATGATAATAAGTAACAAACCAAGTAATAAGCCAAGTAGTTAAAAAAAAAATGAACTTGATACTTTATTTATACTTGCGAATAATAAAATTCATTTACTTGCTACTCGACTTGATTGTAACAAATATTTATTTTTTTCAAACTGAATTGAGTCAAATAGCGAATACAAGCCCGATATAAAGTATTTGTATTCGGCCCTACTTTAGAGTCTTTGTCGCTCAGATTAACATAAAGTAAAATGCAAAAGCAAGTGTCGCAACGAGGGCACATGTAGTCTTAAAATGAGGAGAGGAAATAGGAGCGCGAAATGAGCATATATCCAAGTGTCATCTTTATTCAACTTATTTTAATCATAGTGACTAGCTCAAAGTGTATGTTGAAAAGACGAGCCATGCGTAACTACGCAGCCAATGTCAAACAAAGACAAACCACAGACGGATGACTCAGTTTACACTGCGATTTTTTAAATTATGTGTTTACAGTTTTGCATATTATTTTGAATCGTCCAAATGATTATTAACATAGAAGCCATGCAAATTTTTTCATTATATCCAAATCCGCGTTTAAGATTGTTATAGTCTATAACTTATAGATAACTTCAGATATGAAGATATGCAAATAAATGTATATATATCCTAACAATCTTACAACATCTCCAAACATCATCTCCAAAAAAAACTCTATAACTTCAAATATAGAATGTTTATTCTTCAAAAATGAACTTTCAAACTTCAAATTAGAATTTTGAGAAATGAAACTTCACTAGGGCTGGAAATAATATCCGTATCCGAAGTAATGACCCGAAACCGATCCGAAAATCAGGGTATTGAACCTGATCGGATATAAGTTTAAATAACCGCAAGGATCCTTTTTTAAAACCCGAAAAACCGAAATCAAACCTGACTCGTATCGAAAACCGAATAAGTATCAATCATATCCAAACATTTATATATATATATATATGAAAAATAACATTTGTAATTATACCTTTACTAGTAGTAATACCTAATATTAAAATTATATATCAAATATATTAATTATATTAGATATTTATAGATAGAAATTGATGTTTTGGATACAAAATACTCAAATAACATTGTATCTATGGTTACTTTCGTACAAAAACCAATTTGAACCATATATATTGAGTATGTTTGGGATTTTAATTATTTTTAGATAAGTTTGAGTAGGATAGATATAAAATACCCGAATAGAATCAGGTACTTTGGTTAAAACCCAAACCCACCCGGAACCGGGAGGACCCGACTCAAACCCGACCTGATTTTTTGTAATACCCGAATGAGACCATTTTTCAAAACACGAAAAAGAACCAATACCCGATTGGGTCGTACTCATACCCGAAAGGGTACCCCAACGCACAGGCCTAAACTTCAGTATATATATCGTAAAATTCTTATAGAATCTCCAAAAGAAAATCTATAACTTCAAATATAGAGTTTTTGTCATCCAAAAAGGAACTTTAAAACTTCAAATTAAGAGTTTTGAGGAGTGAAACTTCATATTTGAAGTTTCACTTCTAAAAACTTTAAATTTGAAGTTTCATATTTTTATTTACATTTGGGTCTTTACAATTAATTATATATCACATTTGTGATTTTTAAATATTTTTTCTTTATCATTTTAATCCTTAAAGTTTTTATATCTCATAAATATTTTATCCTTATTTTAATAAATTTAATTTTACACAAAAAAATAAATTAAATTTTAAACTAAAAATTATTTTATTTTAAAATTAAAACTAGACAACAAGAAAGGCCTTAGCATTTTACCCCGGATCCCAAAACCCAAACCAGAACCAATATGAAATTACCCGACCTGAAACCGAATCGAAAATCTACAAATACCTATTGGATCTAAAATCTAGGGTCCGAAGGAACCTGGACCCAAAAAGAACCGACCCGAATAGACCCGGAACCAAAAAAAATGACCCGAATAAACCCAATCCGATAAGAACCGATTCATACCCGACTTAATAACATGAATATCCAAAACTATAATTTTATGTGTTCTATTTTCTATATTTTACTTTATGATCTAGTTGAAATATTTTTTTTAACAATCTTTGTTGTTTTTTTTCATAACATTTTCAAGTAATATGAGATTTTAAATGTAAAATTTAATTTTTAAAAAGGTTTTCTTTTAGTTATTAATAGTTTATTTTAAGTAATTTTGTAAGAATACATACATGTAGGATATATTTGACTAAATTTGATAGGATTTGGGTATTTGATATCTTTTTCATATCCTTAATACTTGGACCCAACCCGAAAGGGACCCGAATATTATGGGTATTTTAAAGGTATTTGAATTACAGACTTGAACCGACCTAGACCTAAGAAGAACCGATCCGAATCCGAACTAAAATTTTACAGCTACCTATTAGATCTAAAACTCTAGGACCCGAATGAAATCGACCCGAACCCAACCCAAAGACCCGAATGCCCAGGCTTGTCAAGAATATTACGAGAAAAAACTTAATATTTTTTTAAAAGTACATGAAACATAATTGTTACATAAATTTAAATATTACAACAATACTAATAGTCTGGTAAATTTTCTCTCAAACCTTCAAAATCTCCAAAATATAATCCAAACAAATTTTTTGTAACCAAAGATGTAGAATTACAGAAAGAACTTTATGGAATAATGTAATATTTTACTTGTAATTTAATATTTGATTATATATATAAATTTCATATTTTAAATTTTAGTGTAAAATTTTATTAATTAATATTGTTGTTATGTTTTTATATATGCACTAATTATTTATACAAGTTTAATAGATTTACCTTAATTATGATAAATATAAAGACCATAGAATAAAAGACAAATATTTTTAAAGGTTAGTTTGAAATTTTGATTTTAGAGAAGAACGGCACCTTACAAAATTCTATTTGATGACAAAAAAAAAAAAAAACAAACAAACTCTAAAATAGAGTTTTTTTTTTTGTCAACGAAAAGCTTATCTATTCCTCAAGCTTGAGGTGGTTTGGGAATCCAGACCGGAGTAAAACAACCAACATACATGAGCTCACGATAAAAAGATCGGGCAGTCTTAGCTAAATGATCGGACACAGCATTAAGAGATCTAGGTATATAAATGATCTTGAAATCTGGAAAACAAATCCTCAGCGTCAAGATCCGCTCCAGTTCCGTCGAAAAGCTTGGCCATCCATGGGGATCCGTGAGCATTGCTACCAATTCCTTACAGTCTGTCCCAAAGCTCTGACATGGCGAATGTTGAAGCATGTTCTCCATTGCCCACCGCAGTGCTTCCAGCTCAGAGTGCAAAGCCGACTCCACTCTACTAACATTACGCATCCCCATCAGCTGAATATTTCCCCCGCTATCTTTCCACTCCCAACCGCATCCGGAGAATTGATCTATAGCAGTCCAAGAACCATCTAACATGCAGATATCTCGTAGACTTATGGCCTGACGATCTGTATCATCGGTCTCTTGTGCACTCACACCTTCCTGCTCATTAGCTTGGAACCAAGCAAGACACTCACTCTCTGCGTACCGGGCCAATTCTAAAGGGTCTCTATCTATTCCTCTGAACAACTTATCATTCCGAGCCTTCCAAATGTACCATATTAACCAAGGATAAGGATCCTTGTCTAAATCTGGCCCACAAATGGCCTTCTTTCACCAGAATAGATAGTCCATATTCGCATATGTGCTCTCCAAAGGGAACAAAGTCGGACTGGTAGGTATAGATGCTAAGGCCCACACCTGTGAGGCCGGTGGACATTGAAAAATCGCATGTGCAATTGTTTCCTCTGGTTCTCCGCATCGTGGACAGTAGTTATCGCATCTCATGTGTCTATGATTTAGCGCACTCGTAACAGCCAACTGCCCTGATATAACCTGCCACATAAGATGGCACATCTTCGGGGGTGCCTTGACCTTCCAAACATGTGCTTGAAGCCTTTTAATGCTAGGTTCATCCACCATATTATCTTCCTCCTTCATTAATATATTTCGAGCTACCCAATAACCGGACTTAACAGTGTACTGCCCGCTCCTTGTGTAACTCCAACAATGTGTGTCTCTGCGATGGGTTGAGCTAATTGCCATACTCCTTATGAGAGGTATGTCTACAGCGTCAACATAGTTAGCCAGTCTCTCCAGATCCCAAGAATTTGTTTCTTGATCGATAAGATCACTCACTCTCATGTTCGGATGCAGCACCGGGGCAGTTGCATTTGCTAGCTGATCTCGCTAGGATTGTGGGATTCCATGGATCTTCCCATACCTTTACTTCGTAACCTGAATGGATTTTTTGTCTAACTCCCAATAGCAAAAGGTCACGTGCAGCCGAGATGCTTGTCCACACATATGATGGGCGCTAACAGCGAGCTTTCGCAAAGGCGAGCTCAACCGATAATACCGCCCCCTCATAACTCGAGCTACCAAGGAGTCTGGATTTTGGGCCAATCTCCACAACTGTTTTGCTAGCAATGCCAGGTTAAACTCATGGATCATCCTGAATCCAATCCCTCATTCCTCTTTGGATAGACATAACTTATCCCATGTTGTCCAATGTAAGCCTCTCTTCGGTGGGTTTGAGCTCCACCAAAACTGTGCAATGGCACTAGCCAAGGCATCACATATCTCCAAAGGAAGCAGAAAGCAAGACATAACATAAGTTGGGAGAGCTAACAGGATAGACTTGATCATTACTTCCTTTCTGCCTCTAGATAACCACCTACCCGTCCATCCATTCACTCTATGCCGAAGTTTTTCTTTTAAGAATGCAAACAGTTTACATTTTGAGCCACTGATATCCTCAGGTATCCCTAGGTAGGTCCCCATTCCTTCGTCATTTTGGATCCCAAGTGTATCTTTTATCCCCTGTCTGGCCTCTTGACCGATCCTCTTGTCAAAGAGTAGAGAAGACTTGTCAAAATTAATGCATTGTCCAGAGGCTTGTCCATATTTCCTAACCACTTTCATTACTTCTTCACATTCACGGGGCTCCGCCTTACAAAAGAAAAGGCTATCATCAGCAAAAAGCTGGTGGGATATCGATGGACACGCACGCGTGATGCGCATCCCCGTTATCTTTCCCTGACTCTCTGCGTGATTAAGAAGGCTAACGAGCGCTTCCGTGCATAGAATAAAAATGAAAGGGGACAAAGGATCCCCCTGACATAAACCTCTTTCCGGGACAATGTTCCCTCTTGGCTGTCCATTCATGAGTACCTTGTACTTCACTGTTGTTACACAACGCATAATCCATGAAATCCAGACTTCTGAGAATCCCATCTTCCTCATGGTGGCTTCAATGAAAGACCATTCCATCCGATCATACGCCTTACTCATGTATGTTTTAATGGCCATCCTCTTATTGCGCAAAATATAGTCTTTTAGAGATACTCTTAAGGCTGTTATCACAACGTGTGAATGCAATATGAGTTTGACATTGATTTTTCATTATAAATTATAGTAGTTGCGTAATTTTCTGAACCAAGCACTATGATCTAGAAACTGGACATATAACTATTTATGGAACAAAACTTAGGTGCACCTCCTAAGATGAATCTCTAAATTCACCTCATTTTTTGATACCAATCAAATTGCCACGTAGATAATTAATTAAAAATAATATTAAATTAAAAGAAAATAGTTAAAAAAAAAAAAGAAAAACATGAATTTTAACGATGTTAATATCGGTAACTAAACCCTTAAGCTTAAATATTAAATTTTAAACTTTAGACCTTAAATCCTAAACCTAAACTCTAGACCATAAACCCAAATCCTATACCATAAACATAATCCTAAACCCTAAACCCAAACCATAAATCCTAAATTCAAAACTTAGGCCATAAACTGAAACCATAAACCCTAAATCCAAACTTAAACCCTAAACCCAAACTCTATACCCTAAACTCAAATCCTAGACCCTAAACCCAAACTTTAAATCGACACTATAGAGTTTTGGTTTAGGGTATAAGTTTAGGTTAGGGTATAGGATTTGGGTTTAGGATTTGGGTAATTAGGATTATAGAGTTTGGGTATAGAATTTACAGTTTGGATTTATGGTCTAGATTTTGGATTTAAGATATAGACATTATAGGATTTGAATTTAAGGTATACGGTTTGAATTTAGGGTTTAAGATTTAGATTTAGGGTATAGGATTTAGATTTAGGGTATAGAGTTTGAATTAATTTAGGATGTAGGATTTAGAATTTAAGATTTGGGGTTTAGTCAATTCCAAAATCCTCAATAGCTGTAGTCCTTAGATCTTCTAAAGAACTTGTCAATTCTACAGCCAGTACTCTACCTCCTCTTTTCTTTATCAACAGCAAATTCTCATCCTTACAGGGATTAAAATTTCACACACCACAAGAAGCATAAATATGCCTGTTCTTCGAGAAGAGTTTCAGAAGCATAAATATGAATGTATAATCCGACAGATGTAGAATATAGTATTTCAGTAGATCACAAAATATTACCTCGGTAGAATATAGTATTCCAGTAGATCATAAAATATTACAATGGTAAATTTTTCCTATTAAAACAGATTTTCTAATGCTTTGTCAGTAGAAATATAGGAAATACTAGTTTATGAAATCTACTGGAGTTCGTGAAGCAAGCTTTCAAAGAGTCCATGGCGTCGAGTTCGGGATCCAAAGCCGGCCATTGCTTGGATGATCTAACGATAATCTCCAGCTGTTGACAGTCCGTCTCGAAAGCCACCTGCTGAAGTCCTCGGTCGCGAAACTCCTCCATGGCCCAGATAAGGCTCTCCGCTTCCGCATGAAGTGGGGACGAAGTCTTTGGTCGTTTCTTCCGTCCTTGCAGGACCACTATATCCCCATTGCAGAGAATGAAACTCAATCCCACTCCGTTGTCCTTCCCTGTCCATGATGCGTCAACTTGACATCTCCATCCTCCGCCTTCCTCTTGGCTATTTGTTCCCTCCTCCCTCTCTTCATTACCGTTCACGTCCTGGGTGGGGTCCGGTATAGTTTGAGCTAGTCTCCACGCCAGTGATTCATGTTCCGCGAGTTGCAGGGTATCCAGTGGCATCGTGTCTCTGTTGGTGAAGCTAGTCTCCACGCCTGTGATTCACGTTCTTTGAATATCCGTGCGGATCTTCTTGCGAAAGAAGCCCGATCACGCGTCGTAAACTATGGTGTTGTTGACGTTTTGGCTCCGGAACTACTAGCTTTAGAAGTTGGTATAGCCGGAACCGTTTGATTTTGAAATAAAACTTTGAGGACAAAAAAAAAATCTACTGGAGTTCAGATAGTAAGAAAATCATAGCTTGCACCTTCTACTACAGTAGAAATATTACCAATGGCAGATTTTATAATCTACCAGCACCAGATATCTATGTAGTTATCCGAAATTATAATCTACATATCCGTAGATGGTAGATTTGGTTTTCTAGTCTCCGTAGATAAAAATGTGAAATTTTGTTCCACTAAAATTTAATCAACCAAATTATTTTTCATGTGATTGTTACATCTTTATGTACATTTTGAATAATTCTTCAAATTTTTCTGACTTTTAAAATAATTGATATGAATTTTTTAAGTTGGTCAGAGGCATCTAAATCCAAATCTGACCAAAAAAATATTTACGGCAAATGGACAATATAGTTGATTTTCTGTTCCCTTTTAGCAGGTTTTCCAAAAATCTACTTATGAAATTTTATTTGAACTTATTCATTAAACACTTAATATGCCTTATTTTATACTTACCTTACTTAATTAAAAAGTAGAGGAATTACTTGGAATGACCCAAATTGATCTTAAAATGACTATAATGACTCATATAAAATTTTAAATACTAGACCCTATTTTGTAACAAGCAAATGGACTAAAATACCCTTTTAATGTGTGCAATCCAAAAAAAAAGTTTACGAGGAAAAAAAAACATTAACATAAAAGAGAAAAAAAATTAGATTCAACATAAAAGAGAAAAATAAAATTGTTTCTCGGGTCTCTCTCTCTTTCTTGCACGACAACGACGATTTCGAAGGGGGGGGGATTCTTTGATCGAGTCTCGTCTTCGTTCCTCTCTCACTCCGACACCATCGCCTCTGTCAGAAGTCCATCTCGTCGTCTTTGTCTCTTACGTCGCATCTTTCCACAGACCAGAATGATGTGATCCATTGTTCTGTAAACAGAAAGAATGGAAGAAAGTGTTCAAACCACCATGAAATGAACAACTTGAGAAAGAAGAAAAGAGGGGTGAAAGAGATAACGACAGTTACTAAAAAAATAATTAGCCCTAATTTTGGTATTAAACCACTAGAAATAAACCAAAATCGAATTAATTGGAGTAAACCGGGATTAAATCCGAATTTAATTTCTATTGGTTTACTAAAACCCAGAATAATTAAACAAATCTGTCACTACGTAAAATAACAAGTCGT
>CAKOAT010776265.1:4555-50806 GCA_932364175.1 Eruca vesicaria subsp. sativa | reverse complement strand
ATAACTCAACAAGTCTGCCTTTCGAAAATAAGTCGATCGCACAAATCTGTGGTTTGATACAAATCTGTTGTGTCATCCGACAGACATATTTAAGAAATCGTTTTTTTAATACAAATCAGACAAAATATAGACAAATCTGTTGTGTCATACGATAGACATTTTTAACAACTCTGTTGTACGGCAGGGGTAATTCTGACCATGAAAACATTCTAATAATTTGAAAAAAAATATGAGTCATTCTAGTAATATCACCATAAATTTGAGTCATTCTAATTTTCTTCCCTAAAAAGTATCCATATTATTAAAATGGGAAGATTACTAGAATAACATCAAATTCTGTTATAATTACTAGAATAACATACTTTTTTTTTAAATTACTAGTTTATTTTTTATCCCCAGAATACCCTTATTTTCTTTGTAAACAAAAAAAAATTGTAAACTTTTTTTCACATAAATTATTTTTTTTCGAAATATATAAATAAGTCTGCTGTTAAAAATCTGTGACACTTGATGCCAGTTTTATTCGTAATTGACATACTTATTGTGGCAGACCTTAAATCATACAGACTTTCTGAAATAAGTCTGCTACACATGATAGCAGATTTGTTTTTAACTGGCAGATTTTTATAGCAGATTTTTGTCTTATGATGGCAAGTTTATAATATTTTGACGACTTTCATAATAGTTGGCATATTTTTTTCATAGACATTTTATAATTTGGCAGATTTTCGTGTTCATGAGCTAGCAGACTTTCTGAATCAGCATGCTTTGTTGCAGACTTATACTTACAAAACCAACTTCTATGTGATAGCAGACTTTAACCTACATTATGGCAGACTTTCAAGAAGTTATGTTGTGGCATACTTATTTGCGAAAATCGGTTTAGGAATAAAATTTTCAAATTCTGGGTTGTTAATTGAACCGAAAAATCTGACCACTAACCAGAACCAGTTATTAAAACCTAGGTTTAGCCGTGAAACTTCTTCTTCTCCAAGTCATGATGTTTTCTCTTTTTCACAACTAATTCTCTCACGTTAATCCCAAAAAAAAATCAGTGATCGATGTTACCGTTATTTGTGGCCAGTGGTTATTCGAGAAGGAGAAATGGATGTTTCACGTTGATAGCAGAAGAGGAAGCAGAGTAATTCCAGTGAAAGACAGCACAAGCTTCAAAGATATGATTACCATGGTTTATGAGGACTACGGATTAGATAGAGACGATGTTATTCTCGAATTGAGTTACATGCTTAGTAGGAAGAGCTTGATGAAGCTAACTCATGACACACCTCCAGTTAAAATTGGGAATTCTCCAGAATTTCAAGGTTTCATCAATCTCCGAAAGTCTGACCAAGTTTGTCTATGCGTGGAGGTCTCATTAAGAAGCAACAAGAAAACGATGAAACAGAGTCACTATGGAGAAAATGTAAACCAGTCTGATTATAATCACGATGAAGACACAGACACTGATGGAGAACGATTTGACTATTGCGATGATTCAGATGGTGCTACATCAGATGATGAGGATTTTATAGTCTATGGATTAACTCCAGAAGTAGATATAGAGATGAAGAAGAAGTACAAGCCAAATATTTGGTCAGGGAAAAAAAACAAAAAAGGCTTCATTAGTCATTCCGCATGTTAGGCAACAACTGAATTCGATAAATATAGTTGTTGGCCAGAGTTTTGACTCCAAGTCTGCATTACAAACACGACTTCAGATCTTGACGGTAGTGCAACAACTTGATTATGATGTCGAGTACTCAACACCTACTCTATTATTCGTAAAGTGTTGGGTTAAAGGCTGTAGTTGGAAGTTAAGAGCATCACCAGCAAGTGATACTCCTCGCTTTACCGTACGCATCTATGTTTCTGAACATACTTGTTCAGTTACAGAAAGATCAGCTCATTGCAGACAAGCAACACCAGCGATTCTCGGATCTTTATACACTGATTTTATTGGTGGAGTGGAGCCAACCATTTTTCCAAGTCATGTGCGGCGGTCCCTCAACATGTGCTTTGGGATAAAGATTTCTTTTTTTTACTTGTGTACTCAAATTTTTTTTATATATCTAACTGTTTCTTACTATTAATGATAGATTAACTACTGGAAAGCTCACCGGACAATGATTTGTGCAAGAGAATTGGTTAGGGGATCCGCAGAGAGTGGCTACCATGAGTTACCTGTGTATCTTCACATGATTAGAAAGGCGTATCCTGGGACATTCACTCGCCTTGTAGTAGATTCTAGTGACAGATTTAAGTATCTTTTCATTGCATTTGATGCTAGCATCAAGGGGTTTCCATTCATGAGAAAGGTTATCGTGGTCGATGGCACATTCTTGCAAGGAAAGTACAAAGGGACTCTACTAATTGCGTCATCACAAGATGGCAACTTCCAGATATTTCCAATTGCATTTGCGATAGTCGATACTGAAAATGATGAATCTTGGAAGTGGTTTTTCAGGCAACTCAGCTGTGTGATACCTGATGATGAAAGACTTGCTATTATTTCTGACAGACACAAATCGATTGGCAATGCAGTTTCCGAGGTCTATCCATCTGCCAGCCATGGAGTTTGCACTTACCACTTGTATAAGAATGTCTTGTTAAAGTTTAGAGGTCGCGAGTTGTTTGGTTTCGTTAAAAAGGCAGCTAATTCGTTCAGAATTTCAGATTTCGAGACAATATTCGATGAGATCAAAGCACTGCACCCGGATTTGCATGGCTATTTGCAGAAAGCAGATGTAAAAAAGTGGGCACGAGCTCATTTCCCTGGTGATAGGTACAACTTGAATACGACCAACATAGCAGAATCTATAAACAGAGTGCTTTCAAATGCAAGGACTTTGCCAATTGTAATACTTTTAGAAGCAATAAGGCAAATGATGACACGCTGGTTTTCAGCACGGAAGAATGATGCATATTTGATGAAAACAACTCTAACTCGTGGAGTTGAGAAGCTTTTAGAGGTTCATTTGAATTATAGAACACATGAATATTTTGTGTACTCAAAACTAACGTTGCAAACATACTTTCACATGGACGTGTACCGTATGCCAAAATGCTAAGCGTACAGAAGATAGATATTCACCAATATCAGGTTTCTGGTGTCTCAACTACACACATAGTGAATTTGACTGAGCGGAGATGTTCATGCCGCAGATTTGACATAGAGAAGTTACCTTGTGTCCATGCAATTGCAGCAGCAGAGGCGACAAAGTTATCAACGATTTCACTATGTCATCCATACTACCGTGCCAACTATATGTACAATGCTTACTCCACTGCAGTACTACCGAGAGATGCTGATACTTCAGTTCCTGATAATGTCGCAGGAATAATTTGTCTACCTCCTATGGTTCGCCAACCACCAGGGAGACCCAAAAAATCAAGAATGAAATCTTGCCTTGAGAAAGGTGAAAATAAGAAACGTCCAAGAAAAGAGCATAAATGTTCTATTTGTAATCAGGTTGGTCACAATTGTAAAACATGTCTTATTCGTTAGACACTTTAAATCTTTTGATTTTTTTTTAAATTCTTGTTTGGATTTAGATTTGGATTTGGATTTGGATTTGGATTGGTTTATTGTTTTTGGTTAGACAGTTGGGCTTGTTTCTTGTTTCTGGTTATATAATGTGCATATGTTCTGTTTTACTAATTTTAAACAAATGCGAGATGGACCAACAGATATCGGCAGTCATATGAAAGCTGCCTTGAAATTTATAACTAGAAAACATGAAATACTACATAGCAGTCAATAAGTTGATTCTCTAAAACATGAAAATACTAAAGACCATAAGTTGGTTCTCTAAAATATAAAAATACTACAGACCAGAAACCTCATCATAGATTTCAGCAGCTAACTTCATACGCATTGCCGGAATGCACTGGTCAGAAAGTCCTTCAATACCACAGCTAATCGCCTTGCACTCTATATACTCCAGAGTGAAAACACCACAATCACCAGGGTCTTCATTCCTGGGCACGCTTTTAAGTATTGAAATCTTGAACTGCTGTGAACTCTTCTTCCTCTCTGGAACCATTTCATTTAGCAATAAAGGAATCATCTTCGTGAAAAGACGACACTCTTCTAGAAGATCTGTGTGGCTCGGGACAACTGTCTGTATGCTATCATAAACATGGATTATTTTCTTGTCAAGATCCACTTCTAAAGCGACCCAGTGGTTACCATTTATCAAGTTGCAAAGAAACAAGCGATCCACATCCTTCACCCACTTTCTGTTGTTGGAAAACTCCCGAGGGTAATTGCCATTGAAGGCCTCCTTGTAGGTATCTGAAAACTTCCATGTCTTAGGATCATATTTCTTGTAGTCTTTGACCCACATTTTGACAAACCAGTGCTCAAGAAACGCTATCCTTGATGAAGAGTATGGTGAAGGGTCCCTCATATATCTCTTATGAAACATAAGCATTGCAGATGCCATATGCTGTAAACAAAAAAAAAAAAGAATGAATGTCTGTTTCATGTTGATAGAAGAAAAAAAATAGAAACTTACAGAATCTGTTAGCCACCCACAATCATCTGTTTTCCAGTAATTTATTGGCATTATTAGCTTCATGTAGAAGTGAGTGTCTACATGGTCATCCCTGAGATGAATAAAAAAGAAGCTCAAGTTAGTTCTGTTTTCCAGTAATCCCAAGAGTTCGCAGATAATCCATTAGCTTCTTAAATTTTGTCTCCTCAACTTTAGCAAATGGATCATAGACAGAATCATCACCTGTAATGATCCTCTTCACAGTTGAGTTACCTACATACATATGGATATACTTGAGTCTTCGTCAGTTGTGGATTACGTTTTTGCAAAGGTTCTTCTAAGAGTGATGCCATCAACTGATCTAAGGTGGCATCTAGGTTGCCATATTTTTCTGGTCTTGTGAATCAGACCATGTTCCATCAGAATCTCTAAGTTCTGGAACTACATTCTTGTCCTTCTTAACTTTTTTCAAACCTCCAACTGTTTTTTTTACTTGATTTTTCCAGCAATCTTCTCACCAGCAGTGTCAGGTAGAATAGGAGACATTAGCTTGACCTCAGATTTTTTGGCGTTCTTTCTAACACACATTGTACTGCCACATCAACATCAAATGGTGTCTTGTCTTGGACCATCCATGACTATTTGAGTACGTCAAACATAATTACAACTTAATTTCTATAATATAGTTACTTTAACTTGAAATAAACATACTTGTAATAGAAGCAAAACACTAACCGGGTCATTGCTGTTGACTTCATCTTCTTGGTTTACAATGTGTGCATCATTTTTGGGGGCAGTAGCTTGCATCTGCTCTCTAATCTTGGCAATGTCTTCTTGTAAATTTGAAATTTGATTGCCAAGTACCTGTTCGGCTTGCCCAACTCTTGCATTTACTTTTGTGTCAATCTTTGTGTCTACTATTTTGTGTCAATCTTTGTGTCTACTACAGTCAACACCTTCTCAGCAACAATTGTGTCCATATTTTGAACCGTTGCAGTCAATGTCTTCACTGCTTCCAGTAGATCATGCCTAAATTCATCATCTCCACCTGAGTTAGGGCTGGATCCTCAGGCCTGCTATAAAACAGTAAACAAACTCAGCAATAAGCTCAAGTAAAAAAAAGTAATTTTAGCACGGCTTAACCAACTAAACTCAGAAATTCCAGATCGGCTTCACAAATTAGACTCAGCAAAACATATAAGTAAAAAATAAAGTAAGTATACTCACTGTGGTTGTCCTCTTTTCTGTTATTTTTTCCTTCCTATCATCTTCTTCACTCGATAATTTCCTTTTCCTTTTGTTGGCTACTGGTTCATTAGTTTCCTTCAACCTCCAAAGCTCATCATCGAGCTGCCCATGTAAAATGTCTAAAATCAAGTTGTGAAGATCATCATCAACATTGTCATCATCCCATTGAGGGTATATGTTCGGTTCTGCCTTAACAATGAGATGTCTGACACGCACCTACCAATCAAGTCATGTAAATACATTAGTATGAATACATTACAAGTGATGTCTTTTAATAAGAGTTAACAATAATATAAGAAACTTAACCTTTTGGTGAGCTTTTTTCTCTTTTCTATAAAACTGATTCCATTGTATCCGGGGACGGGATCTTGACCAAGAGAGAAGAGGAACTTGGTTACCCTCAATATGGTTCCCATATTCAAGCCCAATACCAGGTATTGATTCATACACCCAGATAAGAAGAGTGTGAACACATCCACGAAGTGTATATTTCTTCTTTTCTTCATATGAAACAACTTTTACTGAATTAACGAGGGTGGAAAATCCCACACGTCCCCAAGGGTATCTGTCAAATGCTTCTGCGTCTAGGACTCTCTTTGCTTCTTCCAAAGGAATCCTGCTACCTGGAGAGATGCCTAATATGCCAATCGATAAGACACAAAGCAAGCCAATCATTCTTCTCTTCTCAAATGACCAATTCCTAATGCGAGGGAACAATTTGCGCAACTCGGATAGCATTGGACCATGTGAGGGAGACACACCAATCTCTTCCCAAAACGCCTTATGGTCAACCTCCACCTTATCATTGATGTCGAAAGACTCACAATTTAAACCAGTTATTTCACCAAACTCATATAGCGAAAACCTGATTGGCTGACCTTCTATTACAGACCATAGCTCATGAATATTATCCACAACCAGTTGGTTTGTCAACATATGATGAACGACTTGGGCTGACCATGTATAATCCATCTCTTTCAGTCTTACAATAACTCCAACAGTAGATGCCTTAATGGATTCCCACGCATCTAAGCCAACAGCTTCCTCCACCATTTGTAAATAACCCAAGTGACAATTATGATTCATTGATCGATGTTGCAGTGGATATTTTCCCTCTTCATAAAGTCTTGCTGGATATGTTTTGTGAGTACTTGATGTAGTCATATCTCTGTAAATAGTATATAATGAAGCAAAATGAGAAACCTAAACTCAAATAATAGACAGAAAAAAGACTAACATACATGTAGAAGCAATAATCAATTTCATTGTAAATAACAGATATTAAAAAAAAAAAGACAAAATCAAAACAGTGAGACTAACCTCAATACCACGAGTTCTTAGTCAACTGAATAGCTTCAAGAATAGATGTTATACAACTGAAGAAATCAAGGAATCTAAGTGAAGAAGGTCAGAATCTTCCACGGAGCTGAGAATCACGAAACTGATAATTCCGAAAAGGGATGAAGGGTTCGTTGGATTTAACCCTTCGAAATCACTTCCCCTATCAGAGTCCGAAGGTCAGTGAAAGAGAGAATCTCGGGATGAAGGGCTGAAGGCGAAAATGCCTTCTCAAAAGAAAGAGAACTGTGAATATGGGAAAAAGGAATTTAGGATTCATCGTTAAAGAGAAAGGGGGTTTTTGATTTGTCTTTTTTTTTAAAAAAAACTTCACGGTAAGAGAACAAAAGAAATATTAAAAAATGAGTTTTAATTTCTTTCAAATAACATCCGCCTGGGTATTTTTGACTTTTAGTTGCATATTTTGTTGTTTTTCTTTTTACTATGTTACTCTAGTAATTTTTGAAGAAATGTGGGTTATTATAAGTAATTTCCCTAAGTCTTTGGGAATAAATAAGTATGTCAATTACGAATAAAACTGGCATCAACTGTCACAGATTTTTAACAGCAGACTTATTTATATATTTCGGCAAAAAAAGATTTCTGCGAAAAAAAATTTACAATTTTTTTTTTGTTTACAAAGAAAATAAGAGTATTCTGGGGATAAAAAATAAACTAGTAATTTAAAAAAAAAAAGTATGTTAATCTAGTAATTATAACAGAATTTGATGTTATTCTAGTAATCTTCCCTAAATTTAATCTGATGCACTCTTTAGTCCTAATATTCTCTCTGATTCAAACTGTTTAATGTTTTAACATTTTCACATTTATTAAGAAAATATCTCAAGTTTTAGTTGCCAAAAAATTATTTTCGTGCTTTATTTATTTTCTATAATTTTAAACAAATAGAATTTTAATAAATACAAATATGTTTTTTTTAAGTTTGTAATTTATCATTAATGAATACATTGAAAATATAAAAAAATATCTTTTTGGAATAATTTTTTTTAAACATGGATATTTTGAAACGAAGGAAATATTTCTAACAAACCGGTTCCATTATGAAAAGAATTTTAGAACCTCCAAAGTAAATCAGGCACAAAATATATTGGATAAACGACATATTTCCACACCATAAGTATCGTATAGTAATAGTTCCACGCAATCTTTCATACTCGTCCTAATTGCACACATTTTAAGTATATGAACCTATTTACCCATATTTTCAAAGATCAAAACCCGAAACCACACAAACAAAGGTTTCTCTTGATTTGATTGGTTTAGAATCTAAACCGATATTAAACCAGTTAAACCGATCAAACCAGTTTGTATCAAACTAAAATTAAAACCAGCCAAACATGATATTCAAATAGTACTAGACCCAACTCTTTAGTAGTATGTTGGTTCAGGTTCGATTTGAATATTGTGTCGGTCGGATTTTAATTTAAGTTCAATACCAACTAGTTTGATACTGGTTTAGACTCTAAACCGGTAAAACCAATCTAAACTTTCATCTGTGTGGTTTCACGTTTTGATCTTTAAAAATGGGGATAAATAGGTCCATACTTAAAATGTGTGCAATTAGGATGAGCATGAAAAATTGTGTGGAACTATTACTATATGAAACTTCTGGTGTGGAAATAAGTCGTATACCCAAATATATTTTTTCTTCTTCTTTTCATAACACTTCCAAGTGGTCCAAACACTAAAAAACAAGGGAAAATTGCCAAAAATGGACAAAACACCAATACTATTGTTCCCTTATAATATAATTCAGAATTTTTGTCCCTATAGTATAAACATTAATGAATACCCCCTTTTTCCTTTTTCTTATACATTTTCTTATTAATTTAATTTATAAAAAAATTTAAAAACATGAAATAAGTAAAAAAAAAAAACTTCACAAAATAAATAAATAAAAGTAACCCTCAGATAACAAAAAAAAAGAAGAAGAAGCAGTTAAAAACATAACCCCACGGCTCAAAAAGAAAAAAAAAACTCAGCTGTCGTGACTCTTTTTCTCAATCGGAGAAGAAAGAGGCGATTTGCTTCTCACCGAGATTCTTTCATCGGAGAACTCGAAACAGTCATCACATCTCTCTGTCGTCCTCCTCTCTCCGTCTTTAATTTTGGTCGATTTCACTCGTCTCATAACTTTCCGGCGTCGTTATCAGAGTTGTCTAACCTCCAAAGTAGCTTGTCGGAAAAAGAACGATTTGCTTCACATTGTTCCTCTTTTGCTCTTCCTTCATCTCGGTTCCCATAAATCGAAGGTTAGAGTTTGAAATCTCCTTTATGGATCTTGTTTTTTTTTTTTCTCATTTTTGTTTATGTGCATATCGGAGAAATAGGTTGAATTACTTAAATTCTTTGGTTGTTTTGAAATCCCCTCTATGTGAATTTTGTTTCTCGGTTCCCAAAACTTTGGTTGTTGAGTTGATTTTTAGTTATATTTTGTTTGGTATTGTATTTGTATTATGGTTTGAATTCGAAACAGACTTGAAAAGGCTAATGATTTCGATCCATTTTATATGTTGTCTTGGATCGAACCAATTTGGTTGTTGAGTTGATTTTGAGTTATACTTTGTTTGCATTGGTTTGTATTATGTTTTGAAGTCTAATAGACTTGAAAAGGCTAATGAGTTTGATATGTTTATAGTTTTTTATTCTTTTTTTTTGCAATTACACAAGTAAAGTAGAACATTTTAAATTTGGTTGTTGAGTTGATTTTGAGTTATACTTTGTTTGTATCGGTTTTCTGTTATGTTTTGAAGTCGTTATAGACTTGAAAATGCTATTGAGTTTGATATGTCTATACTTTTTTGATTCTTTTGTTTTCAATTACACAAGTAAAGTAGAAAATTTTCTTTATGTTTTGACAATCATTTAGTTATGTAAAGGCTAACGAGTTGAAGTTTTTAATGTCTTTTTTGTAGGAATGGCTTACCAGTTTCCAAAACGCATTCTTGAAAGAGGAGCTGCGATCCAGATTGATAAGATCAACAACACATATAGACGTACGGTGTTGGCATTGTTAAAGGACTTTCTTAAGAATGAGTATGACAAAGTTTTGAAAGATCTTGTGTTCGGTCCGATTCTGGCAATTGTAGACAACAAGCTCATTTACTTTGGGAAGATTATTCACAGCTTTATATGGTTTGAATTTGCAAACAGGCCTCTTAAGTTCTCCATGCAAGAATTTCATGCTGTCATTGGATTGAAGTTTAAAGAAGAACCAGGCATAAATTTCAATGATTGGAACGATGATAAGGATTTCTGGAGTAACGCGCTGAGGCAAAATGCAAATATCAACTTATACAGCATACGAAATGAGCTTCTTAAATTCTGTCACACGTGGACATTTTTGGACCAGGTGAGGTTAGTGTATTTGTGTATTATACATGGATTCATTATGGCTAAGGATTGGAAAGTGTATATCCCTCAAGAGTACATTCGATGGTGATGAATTTTGAGAAAATGAGAATGTATCCTTGGATTCTTCGCGTCTATGACGAGCTGATTTCATCCATATTAAAGGTAAAGACATATTTGCATCTGAAGAACAGCTACGTTTTGGATGGATTCTCATATTCGTTTCAGAGATGGATTATGGAGGCAATCCCAGACATCGGTACTACGGTGGCTAAGAAGATTTAAAAAAAATATTGTGAAGGTGAGATGTAGGAATTGGAGAGGAAGTGGAAAAGTATCTTACCAAGATATCATCAGCCTAGAGTCCCACTTTAACAAGGTAATTATGTTTATTTTGTTAATATTGAGTTCAATATATATCGAGCTTATTGTTTTGTTTGTTCTTGGTAGGGAGAGTTGTTCCCATTTATATCATCTACTGGGAAGTTGGGTGTGATTGATGACCCTGAGTTCATAAGAGAAGATGAGAAGAAGGACGAAAGAGTTGATCGGATTGTTGGTATGATCAAAGCCAATCATGACTGGAAGCAATTCGTTTGGGAAGTTGAGCCTTTTCCAACTAATATGGTCCTTTCTGATTCAAAAGACGATGTCGAAGTTGAAGATGTCACACCTGTTGTTGTAGAGAAACCGACAGTTTCTGTCAAGAGGGCCAAGCGTAAGCTAAATGATCCTGGTGTCGAATCTCGTAAGAGAGAACTACTTTGTCAACGGGCAGCTGAACGTAACACTGGTGTCTCTGGTGAAATGAAGACCTTTATTAAGGATTTTTCACTTCTTTTAAGGAAGTGGTTCGGAAAGACATCTTAGACCGTTTTGACAAGGTCGACACTGAGGTGGCTCATATCAAACAAAAAGTGTCTCAGATGACGGGTCCTTCAGATATAGTGGGCAAAGCAGCTGAGATTCCGACTCCTTCAGTACCACTTGCGAAAGATCAAGACAATTCATCACAGTCTCCGGGTCTTTCAGCAACAATTGGGAAAGAAGAGGCCATATCATCACAGATTCCACGTCCTTCAGCAGGAAAAGAAAGAGGCAGTGCAGCTGAGAGTGTGGATCCTCATGCGCTTCGTCGTAGTCCTCGGACAGTAAGAAAGGTAACAACAACATGTAGCTTTGTAAGATTATGGGTTGGTTTACTATTTCAAGTATTTTGTAAGCTATGTTGGACGAAATATCTTTTGTTGTAAGTTTTTCTATGTCGGCTTGTAATGTATTTTGGTAATGTACTTTCCTATGTATTATAAGAATGTTGTCTCTACTCTGACTTTGAATGTTATGGTTGGTTTTATTAATAGGATGACAGTGAAATGTTGGAGTTTTTGAAGAATCTGACAAAATCCAAGAAACATGTCGATAAGGAGACCCAAGAGTCTTTACAAAATGCCATGGGAAACCTTTCTCAAGCATCACATGTTAAAATTTCCGATCCATCACAAAGTCTCAATGACGATGATCAACCGAAATGATTTACTCCATTATCTACGTTTAAACCTTCAGACTGGATACCACATACTCTCAAAGATATGGATCTCCCTGAGGACCAGATGAATGACACTGATTACTCACTAGTGTTTGTCGCTGAGGATCAATGGGCCAAAGTTAATGAGTGGTCCCCAACTTCCATGTTAGTTTATAATTTTTCATAGTGTTTTATAATTCTAACCTTGTCTAACTCATGTTTGCATTTCAGGAAACTGAAACTAGGACCTACTATGTTCACAAGTGAGTTATCAAAACGTGTCATAGGACCTACAGAGTGGCTGTTGAATAAAGTGAGTGTTTAATTTGTTGATTCTTATTTTTCAATCTGCTTTTAACAGTTTTCTATTTTTTCAAGAAATTGATGCTATGATGTATATATTCAGTGAGAGAACTTCTTTGCGACGATGGCTTCCAAAAAAAGTCGCGTTCATGACATGCTTGTTTAGTAATCAAATGAAGAACTTTTACCAAGAGTTTGGTAAGGCCGAAAGGAACTTCAAAGTCACAGAAATTCTACACCAGTACGGCATTGGTGAGCTTCCAGCACACGGACGGACAAGACTAATGTGGGATCTTGATGTCGACCGCATGTATGTGCCCGTGAATGTTTGTAAACATTGGATCTCTTTATGCCTCGACTTTGTCACTCGTTCGATAGAGGTGTTTGATTGTGAAGGAATGAAACATCCAAAAGCAGTGGAGCCGTTCTCATCCTTAAAATTGTTAAAGCAGTTCAGTCTTCAACCAGTCGGTCACACATTGTTAAGAAGTATACAGTCACTTAATCTCCAATGCCTTTAGTACTAAACAGTAGTGGCTGTGATTGTGGAGTATATGTCTTGAAGCACATAGAATGCCATCTTCTAGGCTTGGACTTCTCCTTGGTGAATGATGACAACATTCGTGAGGCATGGTTAAAGATTGCTTATGACCTATGGGAAGCTGCTAATGATCCTGCGCTTATTTCGAGAATGGCACAATTCACTCCTCCAAAGACTATTTCAAATCCTCTAGTAGAACTTGATTGAAGATCTTGAAGTGATTACTTGTTTAGGAAGTATGTTGTTATTTGCTCTCTGTTTTTGTTAGAAACTTATTTATGTTAGAAAATTTAACTCTTTAGTTACTTTTTCTTACTCTTTTAGTTAGTAACTTGTTTGAAACTTAAGAGAAATTACCCCTAACTATACCCTAAATGATAGTAAAGTAAGACGTACAGTAATCCCTATCTAAACCCTAAACTTAATTTTAAAGTAAGACGTAAACTAACCCCTATCTATACCCTAAACTTAATTTTAATTATTCTTTTTATTATAAATTAATAAAAATTTAATTTATAATTTTACTAAATTAAATTGAACAGATATACCATAAATGATAGTAAAATAAGGCATAAACTAATCCCTATCTATACCCTAAAAACCTAATCCGATTAGAAGCAGTGTTTACCCTTAAAAAAAAGCTTATATAACCCCTTAACATGACCACAAAGCCTATATATTTCATCGGTTTCTTCTCCCATTTTTCTTAAAAATCTCTCATTCAACACAACTGAACGACGAACATGTATATCCGTGAAGGGATCCCTTCCAGATGCTGGTGTGGGAAGGGGATTGTCACTTATGTTTCCAAAATGGAGGAGAACCCATACAGAAGATTCTTCAGATGTGAGATTCGTTTACAAGTGGATCTGATTTTTCATAACTTGTCAATATTATATATATATCTCAATTGACTTGTTTTATTTGTTTTGAAACAGAGAAAGAACGAAAATCATCTTTTTAAGTGGGTCGACGAGGATTTTTGGATGAGATTGAAAGGTTGGATGATCATCAATCGAGAATTGCCTAGGAAATTGAAGAACTCAGAAGTTCCATGAAGACAGTGCAGGAAGAAGTTTTGAAGCATAAGATTTCACTCGATGTAGGTTGTGTAGGATCCATTCTAAGTGTCTTATGTCTCTGTTCCAAACGCGATTGAGATTGTATTGCTCTCTGATTCAAGTTACATTGTCAAAGAATGATGAATCAAGATGATTTCCAGTTTTATTGTCAATTATCAAACAATTGTGAAAATAAAACACAGAATTCTATTGTTAAACTATGAGTTGGATATTAAACCGAGATGGACCAGTTTGGATCGGTTTTGGATTAAGCACATTTAACCATTGCGTAAGAAATTGGTTTTTTATATCCGGGGCTTCGAACCCAGGTTGATAAGAGGAAATTATAGCCACTTTTACCACCAGAGTACTTGTCATTCGTTGTATACTTCCATACTATAAATATCTATAACAACTGTTTCATTTTAAAAATACAAAACTTCCATTAACGAGAAGAACAAAACACATTCTTTGTATATCCCGGGCATCGAACCCAGGTTGATAATGGGAAATTGTAGCCACTTACCAGCAGAGTACATGTCATTCGTTGTATACTTCCATACTATAAATATGTATAACATCTGTTTTCATTTTAAAAATACAAAACTTGCATACGAGAAGAACAAAACACATTCTTTGGAGATAAACAAAAGAACTACTCTCTCAAACCTAACTTGCATAAACCGAGAATCCATGAGCATAACACATAGTCTTCAAAACATAAATTGCATAAACGAGATAAAAATAGTAGTCTTTCAAAGATAAGTTCCATAAACCGAGATAAACAAAACACATAGTCTGTGAAACATAAATTGCATCATACGCTTTGACACGCCTATATTGGTGTATCACATCTTCTTCGATCGTGTCCTCGAAGCCCACATCGAGTGCATTTCTGAACTTTAGAGCCTTGTGTTCCCTGTGATGAACGGATCTTATCTTCAGATGTCTCGTATCTGCGTTTCTTCTTCCTACCTACAGCTCGTCTACTCTCTGGAGGAAGGACTTTTGACTGTTCTACATCAGAAGAAAGAATTCATGCATCTTTGAGGGACATAAATAGGATTTATGCTTTCTTCATAAGCCGAGTACCATGACGCAGTAGTGTACATGTCGTCAGTGAGAGTGTGTGGTCTTCTTCCAACACCGAAGCCTGCTTTCATGGCGTGTCTGCATGGGATTTTCATTAGATCAAATTTCCCACAAGAACATGTGCGTCTGACCAATTTAACCATGCAGTCAATACTATCACCTCGAACCAAAAACCTGTCATCATTAACTCGGAAGACCTTAAACATTTTACCTTTCTAAATCATTTTGTCAATCTTCTTCTCCACAGCAATAGTCAGTGGCTTCTAGTGCTTAGAACTTAGAATTCTACGATTTAAAAACCAGCGAGTCATCATTTCCCTAATGCTGTCCAATAAAGGTATTATTGGAAACTCTCTAGGCGTTCTCAAAGCAGACTTATCGACTCCGCTGGGTTAGCAGTCCTAATATCATACATGTAACCTGGAAATTGACAACGAGCCCACTTTCTCACATCGGCTAGTATGAGATAATTTCCAATGTCAGGATTAATATAGTAAACGACAGCGAATAGCTTACGAAAATCAGCAACTTGATAAGCTTTAGAGGCCTTAGCAACCAAACCAGCCACACATTTTCCACCGCTATTTGTTAGAACATTATTCAGCAAGTGATGAATATAAATTCCATGATGAGCTTGCGGGTATACTGTCGCAATATCTTTAGTAATTGAGGTACACCTATCAGACACAAACGATAATCTATGATCATCAGCAATGATCACATTAAGTTGTCTCATAAACCAATCCCAAGCGAGGTCATTCTCTGAGTCAACAACTCCGAATGCAATAGGATATAAATTCGAGTTTCCATCTAATGCAGTAGCAACCAGTAATACTCCTCTGTATTTGTCTTCAAAAACGTCCCATCCACGACAATGACTTTCCAGATTACAGCATAGAAACCACAAAGACTCTAAACGAGATAAATAGGAATCTGAATCTCCCTTTGGCATCCGTTTCATAAGACGTGTGTGACCCTGGATTAGCTTCCTTCATCATGTGCAAGTATTTAGGAATTTTTTCATAACCTTTCTTTGGAATACCTTTCATTGTGTTGATTGCATATTCCTGTGCATCCCAGTCAAAAAATACGATATCTCAACTCCATGATCGTTACGCATATAGTCGATTATATCCTTGGATCTCAGCCGTTCTTTAGAAGTTTCAAACTTATGCATAATTAGAGTACCAACAGTTTCGGCTGAAGCTGAACGAACAGAACCGTTCCTTCTCGATGGAGCACATGAATGATCAGGTACATACTTTTTGATGATGAAATAAGATGAACTTGTTAAACCCTCTGCTCGAACACGCTAGCTGCAACCATCTTCTGAGCAACGAATGTACCACACTTTTTTATCTCACTTGACAACCTTATACTCGAAATTATGTTTCATAGCACATATTTCAAATGCTGCCTTCAAAAGCGTTTTGGAACTAAAATGTTGACTCTTCTTCGCGACATCCACCAGAAAAGCGAACACCATTTCCATTTCTCTTCTCTATGTCCCACTTTTTGTCGTCATCACTGTCATCAACTTCAACATCTTCTTTGAAATCCATATCATCTGAGTCGTCAATATCCATAGGACTTCGTCTCTGTTAGAGTCAGACGCTTCTTCATTCAAGTCAAAATCGGCTCTGCTATTGGTTTTCTCCAGCTTAGATTAAATACTCACACACATCCGCGTTGAAGGTTTGTTCTTCACATAACTGAGAAAATTTCTCACTTGTCCATCGTTGGTGATGATAACGGGTGGTGAGTCGATGCTATTGATCAAATCCGAAGGTATGTAACTCAACTCTAAATTGACCATGTTCAGATCAATTTCAAAGTCTTCACACACATTATCCTTTAGGTTGTCAAAGGTTGAACTGGTGTCCAAAGTAAGTAACCTGCCTCGTTTTTATTCATCAACAAGAAAGCGTCATCCACAGTTTATCGACGATTTCCACAAACCACATGAAGCGTAGATGTGAATCTTCATACTTTAGGGATACAAATCACTAAGAAAAAGAAGAAGAACAAGATTCGATGCCCAAAAATCGTGTGCTAAAGATGAACAACACACGATTCTTCCAAATCTTTGGAAAGAGAATTAAAAGAAAAAAAGAAATAAAAATATTTAAAAGAATTAGTAAATATTCCATAACCGTTTTTGGCTATATTTTTGGATCATATTAAAATATTTCTAGAACTTACATTCTACCAGTGAAGAAGGTAGACGATGTAGTATGATATGGTATGCCACGATTCTAGATAAAAGAAATAAGGAAGAATGTAGTTCCTACCACGGTAGATAAAAGGTTGTTATTATGACTTATTCTCTACCAAAAACGTAAACCATAGAGGTTTTGGCAGAATACATATTCTGATCTAGTAGTTATATTTGTTTATGGTATATATATTGCGCTTCCTAAGGTGTTTAGAACGTTGTATTTCTGTTAGACTACATTTTCTACATTGTCGTAGATGGTAAATCTTACTTACTAACACCTTTACTCCTTTTTGAATTTACTATTTAGACCTCTTTTCAATATAAAAATATTTTTCTTATATGAACATGCTTATCTACATCAAGTTTACTATTTTCCATATTTTTACCCTTGTAAAAAAATTAATATGAATTTTTCTAGACAATAAAAATAATGAATGTCCAAATATGAAAAAATTGATTTTTTTCTAAGGGGGCAATAGTATTGATATTTTGTCATTTTTTGACAATTTTCCCAAAAAAACAAGGGAAATTTGCCAAAAGGGGACCGAAAAATACAACTATTGTCCCCTTAGAATAAAATCAAATTTTGGCACTTTTGGACCTTCACTACCCTTTTTGTATATAAAAATTCAAAGTAAAAAATTTACAAGGTAAAAAATTGAGGAAAAATATACAATATGAAATAGAGTAGCATGTGAATATATGAAAAATATTTTTACATTCAAAAAATGTTTGGAATAGTAATCTCAAAAATTGGATAAATCGGGTAGTAAATCAGATCTACCATCTACGGCGGTTCAGAATGTACAATCTACTAACAATTAATCCATCTAAAGGGCTTAGAATGCGTAATACACCAAAAACATATACATCTACGAATGAAGAATATGATAACTGACATTCCTTCTTTGTTATGCAGTTTCAGTAGAACATAGCATATAATAAAGACCCATCCGTCTACCTTGGCAGAACATATCTTCTTAGTTTTAATGTTTTGTCTACACTCGTGGGATTACGTTTCCACTGGTTAAACTAATGGAAAATTTGGTAGAATATATCTTCTACCAACGGTTTATGAGCCACCATCCGAAAATCTAGCAAAATCTGAAAGTAAATATTCTCTAAATATTTTTATTTCCTGTTTAATATAGTTTGCCTTGAACGTGGGTCTTCTTCTTTCATTTAAACCTCTGTTTTGTGAATGCTTTTTATGCATAAACCTCTGTTTTTTGTTTTTCTGCAATTTATCTTTCATATTCATGATCCGTTACATGTTGATTTTAACAGTGTTTTTGATTTATATTGAATTTAGATGTCTTTGAAACATGTCAATAACACTAGAAATCCATTACTTGTTTTTATTCAATGTAGATAGAAATAGAAAAACATTACAAAATATCAATCAAATTTGGAACAGAGACATAAAATACTGAGAATGCATCCNTTATCTTTCATATTCATGATCCGTTACATGTTGATTTTAACAGTGTTTTTGATTTATATTGAATTTAGATGTCTTTGAAACATGTCAATAACACTAGAAATCCATTACTTGTTTTTATTCAATGTAGATAGAAATAGAAAAACATTACAAAATATCAATCAAATTTGGAACAGAGACATAAAATACTGAGAATGCATCCTACACAACCAACATCTCGAGAGGCTTTATGCTTCATAACTTCTTCTTCCACCATCTTCAACGAAACACGCAGATCTTCAATTTCTTCTGCCATGAACGCTTGATGGTCATCCATCTTTTGAATCTCTTCATTTAGAGCCTCATCCACCCACTTCAAAAGATGTTGCTCTTTTTTTCTCTGATTCGGAACAGAAAACAAATTAAGTCTCAACACAGAAGAATTGATAAGTATTTGTATATGACATTTACCTGTAAAGCAATCTCACATCTGAAGAACCATCGGTATGGATTCTCATCTGTTTTTGAAACGTAAGTGACAATCCCCCTCCCACACCAGCATCTGCGAGGGATTCCTTCAATGTTGTTCATGTTCGCCATATTTGTCAAAGAAGAAAGAAAGACGATGAGAAAAAGTGTCCAAATTAAGGTAGATGATATACATAAGTAACTCTCAAATTAGGATAGAGGAGGGGAAGAATAAATATTGTTTTCATCCACACAAAGCAACGGTTCGCTTTAGGTCAGTGGAATACAATATGGATAAAGTTCCATTTGGTAATGGGTTCGAATCCCAGGAGTAACAACATTTTTTAATTTTTCTTTACTCAGGCAGGGTTTAGGGTTTCATTATTGTTTAGGGTATGGATTTACCAAGATTTTTGTAACATAATTTTTGTTCTTTTAAAAGATGATTACTATATAAAATTTACATTTTATTATTTTATTAACTTTAAAATCTGCAAAATTATAAAATAGTATTTCTTTCTAACAAAGTACAAAGATTCAAATAAGAGATAGGAGTTTAGGGTATGGTTTTTTGTCACTGTTTCAAACCTAAATGATATTGTATTGCTCTCTGATTCAAGTTACACTGTCAACGATTGATGAACCCTATGATTTGCCTTGTCAATTTTCGTACAAAATCCCTATAAAAACCTTGAATAGTTTTTGTAAACTGGTAATCAATATCCAGAGCTTCNGATTCAAATAAGAGATAGGAGTTTAGGGTATGGTTTTTTGTCACTGTTTCAAACCTAAATGATATTGTATTGCTCTCTGATTCAAGTTACACTGTCAACGATTGATGAACCCTATGATTTGCCTTGTCAATTTTCGTACAAAATCCCTATAAAAACCTTGAATAGTTTTTGTAAACTGGTAATCAATATCCAGAGCTTCAAATTAAAAAAAAAAGTACTTGCATACCCGGAGGCTCGAACCCAGGTTTAGAGGGAGTAACTTGAGGTAGTTTACCAGCAGAGTCATTGTCATTCATTGTTAATTCTCTCATACTATAAATATATATCGGCTTTCTGAAAATTTTAAAAATTTAAATACTAAGGACTAAATTGGATTTTCATTATAGTTTATTCTTAGGGGACATGAATCATGAAATTTATTCTAATGGGACAATAGTTGTGTTTTTTAGTCCTCTTTTGACAAATTTCCCAAAAAAAAAACAATCGACCGGGTCAAAATTGAGACAATCAGACTTTTTAAAATGTTGCATAATTTATATAAAGCAATAATCTATCTTAGGCGCGTAGTGATCAATAGTTAGTTGAACAATTTTTAAGTATAAATGTGGAATAAGTTCAAGGGTATTTTTAATCTTGCCAATGCCCTCTATCATAATGATATAAGAAAAATGGTAAATTAATATTTCTTATGTTTCAAAATATTTTATATTGTAACATTTTTACACTTATTAAAAATATATCAAATTTTAGTTATCAATATATTATTTTTAGTGAGTTAACTATTTTCTATAACTTTTAACCAATATAATTTTAATAAATATAATTACATTTTTTAAATTTACAATATATCTTTAATAAATATACTAAAAATATTTAAAAAATATCTTTTTGAAATTTGTTTTTAACATAGGTCTTTCTGAAATGGAAGGAATACGATTTTCTCCTTATACTAAAATCCTATAAGATTTTCTCCTTATACTAAAATCGTAGTCTGTCGTCTAGCAAGGCGAAAAATAAGAATAAAATAGTAACCTACAGTTAGAGTGCATGTGAAAGAAATATAATATGGTTGACGAGAACTCGAGAAGTAATTGAACATGTTGTTTCGGTTGGCCTTTTACCAAAAACAACAAATGAATTAATGTTATAATTAGACAAACTATATAATGTAGATTACTGTATTTGTGGAGCATCATAATTAGGACTTTCCGCACTCTAGAAGTGTTCAACTTGCTGGACTTGGCATAGCGGTTCACAACCACAGCAACTTTTTAACATTAGAGACAAAATGACTTTAGACTGATTTGTTTCCTTTGTAAGATCCACAAACTAATAATTTGTCTAAATCCAATTCGCTGCTAAACTTAATAGATTGCACAAAATTAAATCAATAAATTAATTTAAAGTTATTTTGTGTTTGGAAAACAACATAAAAACTTTTAAATTCTCAAAATTTGAATATCATTTTTATGATATATCATATCGACTATTTCAGCCAACTGATCTGGTCAATGACAAGAAGAATACACTTAACTCTATAAAATAGATGGGTTACCACCATACATGACACAAATTTGAAATACTTTACGACTAATGCAAAGAGGTGTCTGTTACGACCAATTAACCACCTCGAATGAAGTCCAAATCCACACTAGTCAAGTACTAATAATTTAACTCTCATAGGAAATCGAACAAATCATCAACGTGGATACATATTGAATCCTAGGAGATTACGTTTACACTATTACCATTTGGTTAAATTTGGGTATCATATATTCATCTTCCCATTAATATAAGTTTAAAAAAATTTCTTCTTTTTCCATTCAAATCAATTGGCAATCCTGAGTACTTGTAAGAAAAACCGTTCCTAAGAATTACATGGTTAGAAGTAAAAATTAAAAAAAAAGTGGCCGCCAGAGAAGGCTTAAACCCGGGTTTATCTTTTCGAATACCATGTACACAAGATTATACCATTAGACTAAAATAACAATTCTGAAAATTGGAGCCAAAATTTATTGATAAATTTGTCATCCAGAAGCTCATATTTCATTTGTTTGGCCCAAAGGTCGGCTCTGCTTGCGAGTCACCGGAAATCTTTGATACAAACGTAATAATTGACATGACATGATTGCTCTTAGATATTATATGTTGATTCATTAGCTATGTCTATAAATAACAAATAAAGTGAGAGTGTGATCGTATTGCATGTCTAGCGATTAAAACAAAAACATGGAGTAAAAAAAAACAAATTCATTTAAATTACTCTACTTTCCTCCAATCAGGTAAAATATGGTTTCAACTCATTTACTCCAAATTAGAGTAAGAATAGTGTAAATTATTACTCTACTTTAACTAAAAAAAACATTTACACTAGTCCCATCTTTGTTTTCTTTCTTTTCAACCATTTCTTTCTCACACTTTTACTCTATTAACTACCAATCAAAGCCTGAATATTCCAGCAAGAATTTTTTTCCTTTCAATTCAGCTGCTAAAGTAACCAATCAAGTGAAAAAATGTTTTGATTTTTAAAAATTATTTTACTTTGCTACTATTTTCTCTAAGGTATAAACACTTTACATTTGTGTGGTTTTTGGAAAAATATTTGTTGCGCTGACTTTGAGTCAAACGCTGATATACTCCTGCCCGAAAAAAAAGAGCTGAGATACTCCTGCCCGAAACTGACCGGATTTGTAATTAAATATATCTTTATTTAAATCAGAAAAAAAATTAAAACACCACAAGCCCAACAGAAACTTGCATAAATACAACCCAACCAGAGAAATTTCGCAGACTATCCAAACCCGATCCATAAAATTCGGATATTTTTTCCGAAACCTTTGTAAGAATTGGTGTAATTGTAAACCTTGGTGTAACTGTGCAGCGTAATAAAACTTAAACTAATAAATTGAAGGTATTCTAAATTGAACTAAGTCGTACTTTAAGATTACAATTTTTTATCACGTTACTGTTTAGGCACAGTTGTTGTTATTGATATATTCATTGAAATTCAAATAAAAAAATATTAGTTTATAAATATAACTAGAGAAAGTACATTATGTTTATATCTATAACTAGAGAAATAGCAGAGAATATTGTGATGAGTAATTTACATCACAACTTAGTAAAACTAGATAAAACTTCTATGTCATAAACACCCAAGTAATCTTCAATGGGCCAGGCACGAGCAGTCGAGTGTATGGCATAGCAGAAGTCCCAAGCTGCACAATTCCAGAAACAAAGATCGCATTTCCACTGTGATCTTGATCCATCTAGGGAGACTACAGACATTGGAGGGTCTAGGTTGGAGCACCAGCAATAATGTGGCACATTAAGATCCATCCTTTCAGCCACATATATAAACATGAGAGGTTTTTCGTAATCCCAATTGCCTGAGATATCCCAACTAGTGATGATTTGAAACATCTCGTCAACATGTTGACGAGTAAAAGCAGGGTAGTTGTGAACAATTCTTCTATCATCAACACTAAAGGCTAAGTTCAGCATAGCATCTACAAATTGTGCCAACACGCACCCTCTCTCACCAGCACGATGTATTTTTTTCCCTTCCTTCATCAAGTAAATGGAGGAAGAAGAACTCGTACATACCTCTCAGGTAGATGTCCTTAGGATTACCCAAACGGTAGCATTTAATCTTGAAAGCTCGAACATCATTGACCTCGTTTGCCCAGTCATTGAAGTAAATGAGATTGGCCGATCTATAGAAGTGATCATCTCTTCCAACTTAAATGAACCCGGGAAAAGCAATCCTTGCAGAACCAAAGTTCCGGATACCGGTCTTTACTACTTTAGAGAGAATCTTATGAAGCATTGAAGGAGGGAGATAAGTCAAGTTCACGTTCTCCATGTCTAACTCTGATAAAAGAAAACGGTTAATGGTGAGAGAAATCACAAGTTTGTAGAAGTGATAAACCCTTAAAATTTAATGAACCACTCACCCTAATCAAAAGTAGCGTGTCCATTTAAGTTTGATTTGATGGACTCCTCTCAAACACAACTTCTCTCACACGCCTTCTGAATATCTACACTCGCATCTCTTGGAACTGTAACTTTGTATAAGATATATAACTATATATAAAGTAAGTGAAACTAAGATATATAACTATATAAGTAAGTGAAAGTAAGTGAGTTAGATTGTTATGAAACTAAGAAAAAATTCAAAATTTAGATTGCATAAATTTTTTGAAACTATGTAAAACGTAGGTATAGGATATATTAAATGAAAATTGTAATATTAAGGTTAAAGAAAAACCTGTAATTATGGAGTTGGGTGATTTGATGGACTACTCGAAAGAACACGACTTCTCTCATGAAAATGTCTAGTTTCGAAGTCTCTCTTATAATCATTACACTTGCATTTAAATGCCACAACAATACACCGTCATTAAGTAGTAGATCATCATAACCATTGTATTTAAACTCCACTTTGAACCCCGAGAAAGCATAACTACTCCAACTTATCTCACATGCTTTCTGACTGCAACAATCGGCTCTCCTGAAATTTAAGATATATAAATATGTAAACATAAGTGAAACTCGGGGAGATCACGGGCTAGATTTATGAAACTAAGAAAAACTTAACAATTTAGATTGTATGAAAATTTGAAACTATACAAAACTTAACGAAATTTTTGATATTATATCGTTTTATTTTTCAAAAGATGGTCAGTTTCCAAAATGGATAATAGTTAGTGAATATATTTAGAGTTCATATATTTAATGATAGCAACTAGGAGTGTAGGAGATAATAAATGAAAAGGATAATAGTAATTTTGAGAAAAAGCCTCGTCGAAAGAACACGACTTCTCTTGTGAAAAAGTCTCTTTTATACGCCACATCTCTTGCATTTATAAGAATTCTGCATTTAAACACTCACCGTTACTCCATCTCCTCTCTCATATCTTCTCTCATCTCTGCGAATACTCCATCTCTTCTCTCATCTCTCAACAAAGAAGATGGCAGAGTACAATAAGCTTTCCAAGGTTACTTTTAACCCCAAGATCAGGTCTTGGCGTTTTAGAGTGAAACTACACAGGATCTACCCTTACGCGATTACCAACCATGGGACTTACTATAAGTATATCCTCGCAGATGAAGATGTAAGTGTTATATCATCATCTCTCAAGTGTGTAATAAACATGTAACCGTGAGAAATAAAAACTTGATCCTTGTAACATGTAATAAACATGATCTTTGTACTTTATTTATGTAGGGATACAGGATGGAGATTACCACTGATGGGGATTATCCAAATTTTAGAGGCCTTGAGAAGGAAGAGGGAAGACGGGTGGAAATCTTTATGGTATAAGTTGAACGGACCTACCCATGTTTCAAGCCAACTAGCTCTCCGTTCAGACTAAATTCTTCGCGCTGTAAGCAAGTTCGCATCATCGAACCTCTGAACCGTCGTCTTTTCTTGGACTTCAAAAGCATCCATGAAATCCCTCACATGCACTGGCGTGACCTCAGATATCCCATAGGTATGTTGGTAATCTCAACAGACGCATATCTTGGTTTCAGAACTTTGTATAACTTTGTAGATGTAAGTGAAACTAAGTGAAACGAACTGATTTAGTTAAGTAACACTTATATGGTAGATACAATGGGAGTGGTCTTCAACACGGAAGCCTATCTCGATACCCCTTCAGGACCAAGTATGGAGTTTTACATAAGGGACAACATGTGAGTATAAAATAACATATGATCCAAGCAAAATTTATATATATATATATATATATATATATATATATTGTAACTGACCCACTTTTTCTTTATTCTGAATAGTGACCATCAGATAAAATGTGTGGTGACCGGCGATCAGGACTATGCCTTCCGGGATGGTCTTGATTACATGAGTGGTGGGGGTCGTAGACAGGTGATTGTGGCCCTTAAGATGTGGAGAGTCTGGAAATTTATGCGTAAGTGTTGTTTCTGTGACTAGTTTTAAATGTGATAGTTGAGTAGAACTTTTACTAAAATCACTTATACATGTTATTTTGGTCCTCCTGAAATATGGCTTGAGACCGAAGGTGGATTTGCGGACTTCAGGTTCAATCCGCGTTTGCCCGAGGTTGAGGAATTCAGGCAGTCTCTACTAAACAGCGACCCTTATGCTCAGAAATCTGGGGTTGAAGGTCTCCCGTAAATGTTTAATGTCAGATTCAACTTTGATTAAATGTGTTAATGTTGGTGAAACTATCTCTATTGTTCTATTTTCGATCTCTCTATTTTCCAACTTTATAGTTTCACTTAATCAATTGTTCAACTTTCTAAACTTAAGACAAAGTTGAATTTCGTTGGTGTTACATTGTTGTCTAACTTAGAAAAAACATAACAATAACAGAAAAGTTTTCCAGGAATTACTTATTGTACATCATAATTCCTAGAACTAAAACGACTGTAAGAAGAACACAACCTCCAAATATCTTGGAACTCGTCATCAGACCTTCACTCCTTATTGTTGCTTTGAGAAGTTTAACTTCTTCTTCGAGCATTCGAACTTGGCAATTCAAATGTTGTATCTCATCGGTGAAAGCTTCATCAACCCATTTGAAAACGTGATTATTGTTCTCAAGCTACGACATGGATATTTTCAAAACAAGTAAGCATAATTCGTAAGCGTAATTCGTAAGCTTTCGTGAGTAAGTAAAAGGTAAACGGATAATACCCTTAGTGAAGCCGCATAGAGACACCGATAATACCGGCAAAACGGGTTTGGTTTGCTTTTCGAGATGAGCTCGGTGATTCCCACCCCGCACCAGCACTCAATAGGTATTTCCGGAGGTCGTACTCGTGTCCGACCACCGGTCGTGGAAGATGAAGCGGTGGACATCTCGATTTCTCTTTTAGTTCGAGGAGAGGAATGAGAGAGAGAGAGAGAGAGAGAGAGAAAGATTTGAGAGAGAGAAAATGGAAGATAACAAATGGAGAAAAACCCAAAAAATGTCTTTAATACTTCGATTAAACGATCTTGTGGTTTTAGCAAATTGGGAAGAGGGCAATTCAAAATTCGAAAAGCTGGGCGGGAAAATTTATCCCAGCGATTTTCGTAGTAAGTTTCACCAAGTTTTCAGTTTTACGAAAAACATCAAAGTTGCACTTTTTAATTATTTCCATTTATCTTGGTTATACTCTACTTGAATCACTGATTTTTTGGTTACACCAATTAAATTATGTTTCCCAGATTCATTTCTCAGACGATCAAATACACATAAACTTGATTTCGTGCCATACGAAGTTTTCAAATCTAACGAGGTCAGTTTTTGCCAAACGGCTACGATAACACAGTGTATTTCCTATATGACCAAGAAATTTGATGTAATTTTAATATTTCTAATCAAATCATAATTAATGTAACATTAATAATAAATAACCATATCATTACTTCAGTGACTTATTAAATTAAGAAGTTGAGAGTTTACAATCATATTACTCAGTTTTCCCATCGTAGTTATACCAATAACGAAAACAACAAGTTTCACTTAGTTATACAATACACAAATACAAATTATTACCTATATGACCAAACAATAAGATGGAATTTTAATATTTCATATTAACCATAATTAACATAACATTAACAATAAATAACCATCTTAGTATTTCAGTGACTTATTACTCAGTTTTTCCATTGTAGTTATACCAGTAAAGAAACCAAGTTTCACTTAGTTATACAACACACAAATACAAATTGATTCCCTCACAACGTTCCCATAAGATAAAAACACCAAAACAAAACTGCAACCGAAAGGCTTACAACCTACTCTTCTTATGTTTCTTGTGGGGATGTTCATCGTGTTCCAAACCAGTGCCCACATTCTCTTCTTCTCCATATCCACTCCCACGCTCACGATAGTTCTTACTACAAGATCTCTCTACGACTCTTGATAGTTGCTCGGTTATTTGAACTATTTGCAATTCTTCGATGTCCTCCAGATGCCAAATACTTCTTCTTTGCTCTCTATCCACTGATGTTAGATAAACAAACACATCTTCATCATCCAAAATATATGATTGCCTCTTAGGTTCCACTACCAATGGGATGTAACCCAAACTGAGCCTCAACATAAACGGATCTATTTCTATCTTCATGCATATCTTCTCCTTGAACATTGAATAAGTGATCTCCTCCAACGATGATGTCTTAAAGGATATAGCATACAAACGACCATCGGTTGGAATCCATTAATAATCATCTCCATCCTTCGAATAATGTCCATCACAATCAAAGTGTATGTTCACCGAAAAAGGACTCATTGTCTGCAATATTAAAAAAAAATAAACCCCTAAAGTTATACTTGGTTATACAATTATACCATCAAAGTTATACTTCGTTACACCATGTTACACAGTTGTGTCAGTAGGCAATTAGTAATCGGCCAACGTCTAATCTTCTTTGATTGAATCGTCCTTTAATTCCTAGCATTCAATCATACAGTTGTTGATTATTTGTTGATTATCCAATTGAGTAATAAACAGACCATCCACACTTTCATTCCTTTTTGATCTTCGATTAGTGAATAAGAAATTTCCAGTTACAATGACTCGAGTCTTCTCAATTCAAAACCAAATTTTAAACAGCTTTGATTCCCAACATTCATTTATACGGTTGTTGATTATCAAATTCCTTAATAAGTAGACCATTCAAACTTTCCGATCTTCCTCGATTAGTTCATACACAAATACGAAATTTTCTATCTAATCGAAATCCCTGGGACGATTTGAGATACATACCCTGTTACACAGAATCAAAAGCTCAATGATTGCATCCAAGCGACGAGATCGCAATAACATGCAAGGAAGAACAAGGGAATGTTCTGAGAAGACTGGACTCGACTAATACTCGAGAAGAAGAACTCCTCGACGACGACTCGATGAATATCGATCAATTTAGAATAATTTGGAGAGAGATATTCCAGAATTATTTCGAATTATTCATTAAATCGGTCATGGGTATTTTCGACATTAACCAGCACTCTTGAGAGTATCAGAATAAATAAGAGTACTCCAGATTTTGTGAGAGTATGTTAGATTACTTTTTGCCTCATTAAGAGCATCTGAGGCTTTTTACTCCACAATTTTTTTCTCTCATTACACCACATTTATTATTCCTAGTTACTCTATTGTTGCCAATCACACACTAAATATATATTCAATGTACACCTCTATATTTTTGATGGAGAGATATTTGAATATATTTCCAATATTGTGATTATCTACCTTATTATTAATTTTAATATATATCTTAATTAGTTGAAATTTTTCAATATATTTAATAGTTTGAAAATTATTGGTTTTCTTATATATATATATATATATATATATCTTAGTTTGTAGACATTTTCATATTTAATAAACTTTGAGTTTTTATAGTTAAATGAACTTTTATAGCACATAAACTATTATTTCCAAACTCTATAAATTTTTTGATAAAGGCAGCGATGAGAATAATTTCAGATCCTAAAAACTTCCTATACATCAATTTTCTTCTAAACTACATATTTATACCCTTTTTAAAAAATAGAAACTCAACTGTAGATGTGTTTTTCAATGTATACTTGTATAATATAGCTTCTCTAGTTATATATAAAATACTACTTTTACATCAAAATTTAGGATGAAAATAGTATTTATCTATATTTTCCAAAAAGTACAATAGAACCTCTATAAATTAATAATGTTGGGACTTTAAAATTTTATTAATTTATAGAGATATTATTTTACAAAAGAAAACTTATTTAGATTATTTATTTTAAGATTTATTTATTCTAAGATAAGAAAAATATTTGATTTTAGTGTATAGATATTAATTATTTTTTTTTAAATTTGATATTTATATTAATTTATTATCTTATTCGGTGTATATAATATATCTTGCATAGAATTTAAATATATTTTTAGATATAATATTACTAAATCTCATCAAAAATATATTAAATGTTTAAAAAATATAAATATAATTCAATTATGAATATAACACAAAAATATAATGATAGGTTCTTACTTATATAAAATATATGTACATATAAGTAATTAATATATAATTTTAGTGAGATTATATATTTACATAGAACTTTTTAAAGAAAATTTTATCTTTTGTTTTATCGATTGTGTCAACATGTCCAAGTTAGAACCATCAAAATTTATTAATCTATCAAAATTATGAGTAGGGTTTTTCTATGCTTTAAAGATATAGAAATGGGTTGAAGATGTTTAGCACAAGAATTAGTTCGTTAACCCAAAAAGTTCCGCACATTATTCTTCACAAAAGTCCAGGATGCGATTTGGTTTGAAAAAGCGGAATACACGAAAGGCTCAATTAAATGGACCCGTATTAACTTCAACATTTTGACGTTTCACTACTGTCAAAGTCCCATGCATGTCGCTTTAACCGTCAAGCAAACGATTCGGTGTTTTTTTGTTTTTTTGGTCTATCCAAAAAAGAAATCAAAAGTTTGTCTATCTTTTTTCTCTTTCCGAGCCTTCCAATCATATTTGATGATTTCGCAGTAAAGTTTTGTTTTGTTTTTTTTTTTTTTCCCCACAAAACATAGCAGAGTTTTCTGTTATGTTTCTAACTGATTGAAATTAGGTCGAAAGGGCAAACTATTGTTTCCAGGTAAATCGTTTTACTTCTCTGATTGATTTGGTTTGTCATCTCATTTCTCGTGTCAGATTTGTGTATTCTTTGATCAATAGTCTGCTTAGAATGAATGAATCATCTTTATTGAGAATCAGTTGAATTACAAGAAACCCTTTCACTGTTTGCGTAAGCTAGAAAGAAAGTTTAGTTTTTGTTTTATTTTTTAGTGTAGTGTCAGAATCAACATGATGTGGAGAAGGATGAAGCGGAAGTAGCTGCATCCATTAAATCTGAAGAATGGGGGAAAATTGTATTTTGGAACAAGATGTTATAAACGAACCATCTTTTCAAGAAGAAGCTGCTAAAGTTCCTTATGTTGATGATTATGTTGTTACAGGTATAGGACAATGTGGAAAAATAATCATTTGACATATCACAAAACCCATTAGGAGATGTTTACAAAAAAAAACAGGTAATATGGATGATATCATACCATCAACAAGCGGTTACTTCATTTCCTTGTTCCTTGATTATGATCAAAAAACCCTTTTTCAACATCAGAATGGACTTTTTTGTGGCAAACTGAACCAAAGGGTTTGCCATATTCAGTTTGCCATATTTCCAGTGGCAAAGATCTAAGTTTGTTTTAATGGCATGACTAATGCCTCTAAATTGAATAAAAATAAATTCATCATAAAGAAAGACAATTATTATTGTTGATATATAATATTAACCTCACCCTCCCCTCCCAAAATGTTGCAGAAGAGTCCAAAAAGAAGTGTTAGTGTCACTCCCTTGTCACTAGTAATTATGCTCTGTTCTAGGCATGAGTGCTATATATTGTCTTTTGTCCACAACCCTCAAAAGCTATACTGTTGAGATTCAGTATATATAGTGCCTAGTTATATGTCCTCTATTGTTTGTCACTTTCTTCTTTGGAAGCTTGCCCCAAAACAAAGAGAATTCATATTTACATCCTAAATGGAATCAAGATCAAACTTAAGTCCATAGTTCCTCTAACTAAATTCAAACGGACACAAAGTTGAATAGAACAAAAGGTTCAATGAAGTGTGTTTCCCACTCCACCACCAAAACTCTTCACTTAGGTTTGGTCATAGACATTCTGCTTTTCAGATCAGATGCACAGGAAGATTGAACCAATGTGTAAACGAAATTTTAATCAAACCTCTATTTTTTTTCTCTCTTTTTTTGTACCAAAGGGTTTGCAGATACGTTTTTTTTTCTTTTTGTTATGCATTTTTTTTCTACAGGAACAAATTTTATAAGTTGGTTTTAAGCAATATTTTGAAAACCGAAATGGAAATTAACTTGGTATAGTAACTGGATCAATGTTAAACCAGGTTTTAATTTTTTATTTAATTTAAAATATATATAACTATAAATTTATTTTTTATCAAATTATATCATTATTAGAATTGAAAAGAATATAAAATATAATGAAAACTACTTTATGCAAAATACCAATTATAGTGAAACAACTAGAAAAGATTGTTTTATTTTGAAATTAAAGAATTACATGAAATATAATTTGTAGAAGATTATAAAAAGGAATAATAGTTACTAAGGTGAAGACAAAAGGTGATATATTTAGATGAAATGAAAAAAGGGAGAGCTAGTTATAGGCATGTTCTTACAAACAAGTAATTTAGTTTTGCGTTCAATGCCCAAACCTTACAAAGAAAGAAGACAAACACACACGTTACCGTTGATAATATTACATTTAAAACTCACAGCCTTTCCTTTTGACCTAACCCTGTACCTTTCTTTTCCTCTTACTTTAGGCTCTATCTAACTTTTACGTAAAGGTAAAAAAAACAAACCAGCCGCGTTTCTGTTATATAAATGGTGTATGTCATGTGTAAACGAGGGTTTGAAACATTTCGTGATATTTCAATCTAATACTTGTTCCAAAAATTGTGTATAAATTCAAAGATATTTTTTAATAGATATCTTTTTAGGGCAGAAATGGTCATATTTAATGTAAGAGTTATATAATATATATACATATATATATATATATATATATTGGAAAATTTTCAGTGCATTTTCTCACACAAGGTTACTCAAATTCGTAGGTTCGACTTACAGGGACATCTGAGTGGTATTATGCCTTATAAAAATTATGTGTTCGCAGATGGTCTGAGCTTAAGACCCATTAAGATTTCTCGGACACGCCTTGAGGATTTTTGTGCGGGTGTCCTTCGTGGTAGGGCCAGTCACTATAAAAAGTTGAACCCTTCACAATTTTCTTAAGGACTAGGAAAAATTGTTCGAAAAAAGCTCTTTCAAAACTAAAAGGCGATAGAAAGAGGATCTAATATTTGGTTATGGCGCCGACCAACAGAGAGGCCTCTCACCGCCGTTGAGAAATCCCAGCCATGAGGAAGAGGAAAAAGCTCATCCTATCCTATTTCATGTTCTCCTCCAAGTTCTCACGTGTTATGGTTGCTAAGTCTTCGACTAGTGACTCAGGTGATCTTCTGCTACTACATGATCTTCAAATTATAAGGTTTCTATGATGTCTTCCACTGTTATGGGATCTAAAGATCAAGAGGATTCTAGTTCTCCTCCCCTTGCTATGAATGGAGTTGTATCTCCTAATATTCACCCGCTGGCTTCTGATTCTCTCAATGTTGTGATTCCTAGTCCAGTAGTTTCAAGTTTTGATTCATATCTCCGAACCAGTTCTGACTAAGAAGAAGGATTCCGCGTTCGTTGAAGTAAAACTAACGGCTGAAAGTAACTCGGCTCATGTAACCGGAAGTCGAAAGTATGCAGAGGTTCTTCATAACGCCTCTTTATTGGAGGAAGTAGAAACTTCTACACAGCACGTTTCGGGCGCTCCTTTCGTCATGATTCCAGATGAAAATATTGAGGAAGCGAAAGAGGGGTTTCATGATTTTTTATTTGCTAGATTCCATTGTGAAGCTCCTGATATGGGGAGAATTATTGGAATTGTGAATGCCATTTGGAGTCGTGTGGGTCCGAGGATATTTGTTCATCGACTGAGTGTTGGGGTCAAAATCGGTTCAACGGAATAAACGACTAAAACTTTCCGCAAAGTTAAGAATAAGTTTATAAAAATACCATAAAGCGTCGAGGAAAATTCTAAAGATTTTTCGAGCAAAGGAACTCTGTAAACTTAACAATCGTCATCATGGAAATCACTAGCAAATCAAATAAAATAACCCACGGTTGTCCGACCATCCAACTTAGCAAGATCGGCCGTAACATCCGACTCACCAAATCGGCAAGGCTGTCCAAGACCAACCAGCTCGCCAAGCCGGCGAGATGGTTGTCCCAAACCAGCTCGCCAAGCCAGCGAGCTGGTCGTCCCGAACCAGCTCCCCGGCTTGGCGAGCTGAACCATCCCGTCCAGCTAGCCGTCTTGGCAAGCTTAAACATACCGTCCAGCTCGCCAAGCCGGCGAGCTGACCATCCCGTACCAGCTCGCCGTCTTGGCAAGTTGAATTGTCCCATCCAGGTCGCCCGACCTGCGAGCTGAACCTCACAATCCGCCTTGCCTGGACACAAGTCATACGTACCTCGACTCGATCATACTACGAATCGTGATCGGAACATCTCTCGTTTCGTCTTGATCTGTCTTATCGTTGGATTTTTATGATAAAAACCGCGAATGACTTGTTTTCTCGTAAAAACTCGAGTAAACTGTATAAAACGGCAAAGATTAAACAAAACACCGGAGATTACCAAACTACACGATTGAATCGAGATGTTTTATAAAAAAATGGCTTCGTTTCATGACACGATCCCGTTTAAAATCGTGAAACGGTTAAGGCGCAAAACGGCTTGAAAGGTCCTAAAACGTGATAAAAGCCCACTTGCGACTTTAGACAGAGTCCAACCCAAAGGTACAATGACGGTTTATCCATTTATGTGCAAGAAGAAGATAAATGTCAAGTTCGGAGAAAAATAGAAGTTTTCCAAGATAAAATGGAGATCGAGGTAAATGGAAAATTTCCGAAGAACACGAATCAAGGCGGAAAAGGAAAGATTAAACCGCTTAGAGGAGATGTATATAAGCACAAGGTCGAAGCCAAGAAGAGGGGACGATTTTTTAGATCTCTCATAACACAGAAAAACATAGCACTTAGGACAAATAGACAACTTTCCGTTTTCGTTATCGAGATGCGTCTCAACTACGGTTTTAGTCTTAGGTTGCTAAAACTGGAGAACTCGCCGTCAGGTCTTGTAGCCAAGGCTTTACCTCGTTGTACCGCTCTTATGCTGATACGGAATAAGAAACCTCTGCGCTCTCTATTTCGATTTTCATATTGTCTTTACTGTTCTTTTCGTATTTTTACTGCTTGGCATGTGGTTTAGCAGATATCTGAGACCTCTGGGAAAGTTAGGTTAACTTGATGTTCCCTAATTTACGGAATCGATGGTGTAAATTTCGGTTCCTACACTGAGTCCTCTTACTTTCCTCCTCCGGGTCACCAGTCCTCGTACTCGAGCCATTGTCTTGGCCAGAAGTGTATGGATAATTGCTGGACTGCCAATGTATGTGGCTCCTTGGTCTCCAGAGTTCTTCCCTGAGGATCCTCAATTAACCTATGTTGTAGTTCCCGTTGAGCTCAGAGGGGTTCCATATCTTATTTTTAATAAACAGAGTCTTAGTCTCCTTGCTACTGCGATTGGGAGACCCGTTTCTCTGGCTCCAGAAACAGAAAAGAAAGAGAATTTTGATGTTGCAAAGCTGTGGATTTCTGTCAACTTGCTTTTTGACTTGCCTTATAGGCTTGTTTCTGGATTCTCAGATGGACGAGAAGTAGATATCACAGTCTCATACCCATGGCTGCCTGTGAAATGTGATAGTTGTAACAAATTTGATCATGAGAGTAAGTGATGCTATAAATCTGTCTGGCCCTATCAGAGAAGTGTCAAGGCAGTCTCAGAAGTCCACAAGACCCAAGAATAAGGAATATAGAGCAAAGAGGTCATCTAGACAGGGAAGATCTCAAACTCACAGACGAAGTCCTTCAGCTGCTTCAAATGTTCCAATTCAAGAGACAAAATTAGTTGACGTCCCGCCTAATATTGCGAATATGGATGTTTCTGTTACTGTGGAGAGTATGGATGATTCTATTACTGTGGAGATTTTCGATCAGGGCAAAACCAAACTGAGAAGCAAGATTTCTACAAATGAAGCTGAGAGCTCTGATTTGCATCTGGAAACTAATACCAGGGAAATTCTTAAGGGTGCCGATCTACATTTGGTAAAAGATCTTCCTAATGAGCCTGATACTAATGGTGGGAGCCCTTCGGAGGTGTTCTCTTCGGATAGGGAAGGATACAACTCAACAGTGAATGTTACTCATATTGGAGGAAACTCTAAATATATCCCAAATGGTTATGATGATGCTCAGACATCTGCTCCTTTTCTTTTGGTGTCTAACCGGAAGAGTGGCGGCAAGGTCACACGTCACTAATCCAACATTTAGATATGTTTTTCGCGTGGAATGTACGAGGACTGAATAGTGAAGATCGCCACATAATGGTCAAGCAGTGGATAGCGAACCATTAACCAAACTTTGGAGTGTATATAGAAACGTGTATACAACTTTCTAATTCAAGAAGGATTCTTAATGCACTTCCTAGGGATTGAAAGTTTTTTAAAAATTGGGAACATCATCGAACAGCAAGAATTGTCGTTGTTTGGAGTGCTAGTGTAATAAACACTATATAGAAGGCGACTGCTCAGAGTGTGACATGCGGGTTTTTCATTCATTTGGAGAATATCAACATCACGGTAACGTTTGTTTATGAATGTAATGAAGTGGAATCAAGGAGAGCCTTATGGGACGAATTGGAGTTTCTGAATTCATCGACCCCAGTCTCACATCATCCTTGGGATGTAGTAGGGGATTTCAATCAAATTGTAAGATCCTCTAACCACTCTGGATTTCCATCCTAGGACGTGGATACCTCAGGTATTGAGGATATGTGTTTGGCTATGGAGGAAATATTTGAGGTGCAGGCCAAGGATCTTGGGTGGAATAATCAGGAGGCAAATCCCATCTCAACAAAGATCGATCATGTTCTTATAAATCAAGCTTGGAGTTCTTTGTTTCCGGAGGCTTATGCTGAGTTCTTAGAGCCTTGTCAATCGGATCATGCACCATGTCTGTTTCATTTTCCATCTTCGTAGACGTGCTCCTAAGTCCTTTATATTTTTCAACCATATCTTAGACCACCCATCTTATAAGGAAATTTAAATGGCAACATGGCAACCATCATCGATATTGGAGTCCTCTCAGTTCAGATTGGTTAGAGCGCTCAAGCTGTTGAAGAAGGAGTTGAGACTATTAAATAAGACGCACTACAGAGGAATATCTCAGCGGGTCAAGGACCAAGCAGTGATTGTTGGAGAGCTTCAGCGTCGTTTTTAACGCAGTCCGACTCCAAAACTGCTTCTTTATAACACGAAACTAGAGCAAAGTGGAAGGTATTAGCAAAAGCATATGAGAACTTTTATCACCAAAGATCTAGGGTGCAGTGGTATGATGTGGGGGACAAGAACACACCTTTATTTCATAAAGTGGCGGTGTGCTGCCCGTAATCACATTCACTTCCTCACTAAACCTGATGGGTCTATTGTCTCGGGCATTGATGATATAAAGAGCCACTCTGCTGACTATTTTTCACAGATTCTAGGGATACCAGATATGGCCTCTTCTCCGTACTCTTTGGATGATATTAAGGACCTTCTTCCTTTTCGATGTTCAATGTAGGATTGGTGATGCCAGTCCAAGAAGAGAAAATTAAAAAGAACTATCTTTGCAATGCCGGCTGCTAAGAGTTTAAGGCCTGATGGATATAATGTGGAGTTCCTTCGTGTTTCTTGGGATATCATGGGAGGTAATGTAGTTACTGCAGTTAAAGAGTTCTTTCACAACGCTAGATTTCTAAAGGAGCTAAATAGCACGGCGCTGGTGTTGATTCCTAAAACGCTTGAGGTGACTACCCTAGCGGATTATCGGCCCATTAGCTGCTGCAACATTGTTTATAAAATCATTTCCAAGATCATTACTAATCGGCTGAAACATATATTGAAAATTTGTATAAGCCGAAATCAACAAGCGTTTTTAAAGGGAAGACACCTTGGTGAAAATTTTCTCTTACCTTCTGATCTAATTTTGGACTAAGCAAAGGCATATTTCCCTAAAACTTCGATGTTGAAGGTTGACATAAGGAAAGCCTTTGACACAATGTCTAGGGATTTTGTAAGCAAGTTTTTGGAGGCTCAAGGCTTTCTGCCTCTCCTTAGAACTTGGATTCAAGAGTGTATCACTTCTCCTAGTTTCTCTCTAGCTGTCAATGGTGAATTAGCGGGGTTCTTTCCTGGAAAGAAGGGAATAAGGCAAGGAGATTCAATATCACCATACATCTTTATTATGGTGATGGAAGCTTTGTCTAGACTATTTGAAAAAGCGGTGGGAGGAGACAAAATTAGGCTACACCCGAAATGCTCTGATCCATTAATGTGTCATTTTCTATTTGCAGATGACCTCTTTGTATTCTCTGATGGCTCAAGACATTCCCTCTCAGGTATAATGTCGGTTCTTAAGGAGTTTAAAATTATCAGCGGTTTCGATATGAATCCAAATAAATCAGAACTATCTTCGGTGGATACTTGGATATTCAGAGATCTGTGCTCAGTGATTTATTTGGAATAAAACTTGGCTCTTTTCCAACAAGATATTTGGGTCTGCCGCTGAAACCATGATGCGTCTCTGTTGCTACTCTGCAGCCTTTTATAGAACAAATATCTGGAAATATGCATGCATGAACTATGAAGTATCTCTCCTTCACTGGAAATTGAGAGCAAAGAGGTTCTTATTCCGAATCTGCGTAAGAACTGTTACAACAAGAGTAGCCTTAGCTGCGTGAGCCGTGGGTGAAATTCCTAGAAGTCTAAGAACGAAAACCCTAGTTGAGACGCAGCTCGCTAACAGAAAACGAAAATTCCTAAATGCTAATTTTGGTGGTGAGAGCTCTGAAAATCGTGTGTCCCCGCTTCTGCCCTATGCCTCCTGCTTATATACTCATTCTTAGGCGTTTTTAGTCTTTCCATTTCGCTCGAAACCGAATATATCGGGAACTTTCCATTTCTGTCGATCCTTCCTTTTCTTCCGCGGAAATCTTCTATTTATCTTCAAACTTGCCTTTTTTCTTCTGTCTGCGAGTAAACCGTCAAAACGTTATTGTATCTTCGGGTTTGATTTCGTTAATGTCGCGAGATGGGTTTTTATCGTGTTTTAGGACCTTTCAGGCCGTTTTACGATAAAAACCGTTTTACAATTTTATACGAAACCGTTTCCTGATCCGATGCCGTTTTTTACGATTCTCTCGACATTTTTTATTAAAAACGCGTTTTTTATGATCTTAACTAAAAATCTCGGATAAATCGTATAGTTTAGGCGATGTTCGGTGTCTTGCTTAACCGTTTTACCGTTTTATACGATTTCTTCGAGTTCTTTTCGAGAAAGTGGAGTTTTACGGTTTTTATCGTAGAATTCGAACGATAAGTCGGATCGAGACGAAACGAGAGACATTTCGGCCGTGGTTCAGAATGTGACCGTGTCAGAGGACGTAAGGTTCGAATCGGGGCTGCGTGTGATCCAGGAGATCTCTAGTTTGCCTGCTGGCGAACTAAGCCAAGCTGGCTTAGTTCGCCAGCAGGGGAACTAGCCGGGGAGTTCCTAGTTCGCCAGCAGGCAAACTAGTTGGAAGCTTCTAGTTCGCCTGCTGGAAAACTAAGCCAAGCTGGCTTAGTTCGCCAGCAGGCGAACTAGTCGGGAAGCTTCTAGTTCGCCAGCAAGCGAACTAGTCGTGACTAGTTCGCGTTTTGCGGCGGTTTCGGTTTTTCGCGGTTTTGTAAAACGATTTCTCGAGTTTTATAAAACGATTCTCTAGTTTAATAAAACGATTCTCGAGTTTTATAAAACGGCTTCTCGAGTTTTATAAAACTATCCTTTAGTTTTATAAAATGATCTTTGAGTTTTATAAAACGGCTTCTCGAGTTTTATAAAACGATCGTCGAGTTTTATAAAATGATCTTTGAGTTTTATAAAACGGCTTCTCGAGTTTTATAAAACGATCTTCGAGTTTTATAAAACGATCTTCGAGTTTTATAAAACGATCTTCGAGTTTTATAAAACGATCTTCGAGTTTTATAAAACGATCTTCAAACGGCTTCTCGATTTTTATAAAACGATCTTTGAGTTTTATAAAACGGCTTCCCGAGTTTTGTAAAACGATCTTCGAGTTTTATAAAACGATCTTCGAGTTTTATAAAACGATCTTCGAGTTTTATAAAACGATCTTCGAGTTTTATAAAACGATCTTCGAGTTTTATAAAACGATCTTCGAGTTTTATAAAACGGCTTCTCGAGTTTTATAAAACGATCTTTGAGTTTTATAAAACGATCTTTGAGTTTTATAAAACGATTCTCGAGTTTTATAAAACGACTTCTCGAGTTTAATAAAACGATCTTCGAGTTTTATAAAACGGCTTCTCGAGTTTTATAAAACAATCTTCGAGTTTTATAAAATGATCATCGAGTTTTATAAAACGGTTTCTCGAGTTTTATAAAACGATCTTCGAGTTTTATAAAACGGCTTCTCGGGTTTTATAAAACTATTCCTTTTGTATTTTTGCGGGGAATTTTGACCATTGATTCCGTCGTACTGATTTTGACCCCAGCAGTTAGCCCCCCAGCTCGTAAGAATCGTGGGGTTCTTGCGAGTGGATTGAGCTCGTGTGGCGAGTTTGGTAGAATTAGGCGGAACTTTAATGGCCAAAAGTCCAAGGGTGAATAGTAAAATTCTTCCCTATAAGTATATGGAATGAGTTTCTCAAGTTATTCACTCATTTTCCATAACTTGCCTAAGTCTCAAGAAGTTTTCTTTCTACTCCCTCGTTTGGATCCCTTTTCTTTCGTCCGTCCAATATGTCTTCCGAATGGAAAGTTTCAGATCATGCTCATGCATCTATCTTTGATCCGAGTGATCTTGATACCTCGGGCGATTGTCCTCTTCCCAGCCCGATCTTTCAACGCTCTTTCTCAACCGAGGAGAAGTTTTCGGAATATTTTTTAGCTTTGAAGGCCGCGAGGGTGCCATCTTCGAGTTTGAGGGTTCCGAAGAAGAATAAACCTCGGAGGAGGGCAGTTGGTCCGAGTGCGAGCAATGCTGATTCCCTCAGAGATATGAGGAATCTCCGTGAAATCCCTGAGTCGGTCTAGTTTTGCCATCCCGTCCCAGGCCAGCACGTCGAGAATCCGCCCCCGAGTTATTTTTCATGCTACGAAGCCTTTCTGTTGAACTGTAGCTATGGTTCCCTATTCCTCGAGCCATTGTCGAGTTCTTGGATAGGTTTGGTGTACCGTTCGGCCAACTACGTCCTGGCGGGTTACAACACCTTGTCGGGATTTTGGTGTTGGGCTATGAGCGCGGGATAACCCTTAATGCGGACTATCTTTCAGCTATGTTGACATTCAAGGGAAGAAATGATGGCTTTTATTTAGCTCCTCGGTGGGACATGACGGTCGTCGGTGGGCTTGCCTCGAATGAGTATGGTTGGATCGAGCTATTCTTCTATGTCAAAATCGACAGCGCATCCGTGGCAGAGGGCTGTATTCCTTTGTTCAGGACCGCGTGGGCGACCACTGGTATTGACGTGATTTCCATATCCGTATATGTATAGGTTTTAACTCTTTTCGCTTGTTTTGCAGTGCCTAACCTCCACAGGCCGCTGCTCGAGGATTTCCCAGAGGTCATGAATCTCCTTCGTGGCGGCCCACTTCATTGGGGATACTTTTCTCCGGAAAGGGTTCGTCGCGCCGTTGCCTATTATTCATCTGGTTTTTCTCGCGATAGTCATACTGAGTTTGAGGCGGGTGATGATGCGGAGGAGAGGGAGAGATCTAGATCTCCGCAGGACGGAGAAGTTCCGATTGGTCGTGGTCAAGCGTTCGACGGAGATATCAATATCGAAGATCTTATTGACTTTCCGGCCTCCGAATTTGACCCGACTGAGACGCCACCCCGAGGACCGGCCGACACACCGTTTACGAAGGCATCGAGGCTTTTCAACAAGGTTTGTCTATTCTTTTGTCACTATGTATATATATCGTTTTTTTTATAAAGGATGATTTTTCCATTTTACAGGGTCTTCGCGTTATGAGCGAAGCGGTGAGCGTGAACAGCGCGGAACTTCGCAGAGCCGAATCTAGGGCTGCAGTGGCGGAGGCAGAGGCTGTTCGTATCCGAGAGGAGATCGATGCCAGTTTCTCTCGCGTCCAGGATTTAGCCATAAGGGAAGCTACTCGTGTGAGAGAGGAGTATGAAGCGGAGTCTCGTCGAAGCTTAGAGCTTTCCGATGTGATGGTTCGCCGTGCTCGTAGAGCGGGAAAAAGAGAGGTTTATGTGGAGTTCATGGCTCGCCGTGAGCGGTTCGTACCTCTTTATGCGGAATTTGAAGATGCGCAAAGGGCGAATGGGGATTTCCGCGAGTGCCGGGGAGTAGCCGGGGGTTTGCATCTTACCCAACAACCGGACTATTCGTATGAAGTTGAGGTTGCGAAGCAGACAGCGCGTCTGGCTAAGAGAGAGAAGAAGAACGAGTTCGTCAAACCCGGGAAGCGTATGTGGGATCAGTGAAGTCCCATTGAGGTGTCGCCGGATTCGGTCGAGGTTGGACTTGGGATTTCGGATGTGGATGGTGAAGTCAATCAGTCTGCGTTTGATGACTTCAATGTGTGATGTTATTGTTTTTTTTTACTTCGTCGTTGTTTTTCCGGGACTGGCTGTTGGTGGCTTTGAATCCCTACCGCCGGGCGGTGTGTATTTGAAGGCTTTCTAATAAGAAAATTTTTCCTAAGTATGAAATTCGTGTTTTGTTTTTAGATGTAGAGGGAAGAATACGAGTTGTCATCTCGCATCTAACTCTTTGGTGTAAACCGTCCGATTCATTAACTCGGAAGGTTTCGATTTCCGCGAGTGTTTAGATGTGGGCGAAGAGACATGCCTTTAGGATCTCGATTCATGCCTTGAGATGTTAGCGACCAGTGTGCTGGGTTTAGGGCAAGACCTAGGTTTACTTTCGGATAGGCTATGCGATGACTAGTCGGCTTTCGTTTTGCCCGTTGCGATTTTAACCTGACTCCATACCGATTTAGAATCCGCGATATGTTCTCGGCTTATATGATTCGCATGGTTGGAATCGAGCATCTCACCGGGAACAATTTCTAAGTTGCCCGGAAGTGCTGACCAAAAATTAGGATTTCTTTTATAGCGCGCTATTTTATCCTAGTCGGATGTATGCGGACCGATAGGTCGATGCGTTTGTTTAGGACGGCTAGCGTGCTCGACGGGGCCAATCGCCGAGTGTTCGTGTTTTTATAGTCGCGGACGGACTTGGGAAAATATTTTTCTTGAGAGTTTAGGCGACGTCTCTCCAGTTCTTTCCGAAAATATTTTGATATGCAAGTTTTATAAAAACGATTAAATAGTTGTTACTGCGGAAGAGATTTTCCGGATGTTTGGAATTTTTTTTGCGTTTTCGATAGTAGCGGAGATATTCTAACTTTGTCTTTATTAAAAAATTTGAAAATTTTTCGATTGCAACGAGAAAATTTTTTTAAAAAAAATTTGGGAGTATACGAATACTCGTATACTCACCCACTCCCCCCCCCCCCCCGTTTTGGAAGGGGGATAGCTGAACTCGTCTTTAGGCGAGCTGCCTACGTATTCCTTTCGAAAATCAAGCTATCTCGTAGTTCTGATTGTTTACGCGAGTGTGCTTACTAGGCTGTCGCAGACTTCTCGATCGCTTCAGTTGCGGGATCGATGTCTTTGTCCGGGATTGTCTCCTCCGGTTGGGTATAAGCAATGGGTGCGGGAACTTGTGGTTTCTCGACCGTTGCTTGCATTGGGTCGTCTTCTGCGGGCGGTGGCGTGACCTTTGCCCGTTTTGGTTTCACGATTTCTACCGCCAATTGCCTCAGCTTATGTTCGGCCAGGAAGCAAGATCGCGATTGTCTTAGGCATCCCCAAATTGCTGCGACTCCCGTAGGTGTTGGGAATTTGATGCCTAAGTGATATGTTGACAGAACCGCCTTCATGGAATTTATCCAAGGCGTGCCCATAATCACATTATAGATGGCCGGGAAATCGACAACCGCGAAGTTAACGATTTTCGTCACTTCTTTTGCGGCAACCGGTAGTCGGATTGATCTCAGGGTCATCGACGTCTCACCGGAGAAACTGGTCAACGGTTTTGGAATTGGCTCGACTTCCGAGAGGTCGATTCCCATGCGTGCTAGCGTGTTGCGGAAGATTACGTTGACGGTGCTTCCAGTATCGACCAAGATCCGAGCAACTTCTAAATCGCTAATCACTAAGTCGATGACAAGAGTATCGGCGTGAGGTTGGTCGATTCCGCCGGTTTCAGCGTTGTCGAATGAGATCACCCCTTTCAGAGAGTCATCCGTCGGCACCTTCCAACTCGAGCCGGTTTCAGCTTTGCGTTGGTAGGATTTGATAGACGAGACGGTGTCATTATAATATTGCGATTCACCGATAATCATGTTGATTTTTCGGCAGTTAGCGTCGTTACCCTTCTCATCTTGCCTTCGTCCGCGTTTTTCGCCCGACTGGTGTCCCTGAGGTGGGGTTCCGCTCGCGCGTTCCTGTCGTTCTTCGGAAGGCGATCTGAATCGCGGATGAGATCCTTGACACTAGATATCTCGGAGAGTTCTCCCGCGACCAATTTTGCGGCAAGTCTGGCGCCGAGAACTTTGCAGTTCACGGTGGAATGCCCATGGGTTTGGTGGAGTTCGCAGAAAGAATTCTCATCGTAATTCAATTTCTTGTCCATGTGTTACCCTTGGTTCACCCTTGCTCCGATCCAGAGTTGATGGCGTAATTGTGTGCCCCTTGGAGATCCTGACCCTCGTGATGGACGAATTTGTCGTTACGAGAATTCCTCTTTTTCTGCTTCTGCTCGGACGCGTTATCCTTTGCGGACGTTTTCGTCGGCTTATGCTTCTCGGACAGGATTTTAGTCTCCTCTTCGCTGGTTATGAATTCAGTGGCCTTTCGATTTATACAAGAGCGATTTCCTTAACGCGTCGATGGCGGCTTTTTCGCTAATCCCGCTAACCCTAGCCATAACGAGTTTGAACCTACTCATGAAATCGCGGAGAGATTCGTCCTCCTTCTGCACCAAGCTCCAGAGGTCGGCGTCGGAGGTTTCTGGGTTAATGAACATAGAGTATTGCTTCAGGAATTCCAAAGCCAGTCGACGGAAACTTCCGATCGAATTTCGCCTAAGTTTGGCGAACCATTCGAGCGCTGCTCCTTCTAGGTTTTCGACAAAGAGGCGGCAGTAGCCTGCGTCCTTTTCGTGGTCCTTGAGCTTGGCTCGTCCCATGTTGATCTGGAATGCTTGTAGGTATGCTTTGGGATCGGACATCCCGTCGTAGGTTGGCACCTTAAGTTTTCTGGGATCGGGCAATTTGATCTCGGTGATGCGAGCCGTGAAGGACGTCTTCCGAGACTCGTGCAGTAACCGATCGATTTCGGGTGCGGCGCTGAAAGCGTGATGAAACTGAGATTTCACCGCTTTTACCGCTGCGGCCGTTTTAGTGATGTATTCGCGGAGATCGCGAATCTCGGTCAGATAGCCAGCAGTTTTCCGACCTTGTCGGCGTTTGCTGCGAGTAACCGGAGATCGCTCCTCGGCGGGTTTTGCGTATCGCGCAAAGTCGAGTTCCCCTTCGTCTCCAGTAAAAGAACGTTCGGGAGAAGACTCCGGCAGAGGACTTCGAGTTTTTCTTCTCCTAGGATGGACGTCAGCGCCTTCGTCCGATGAATCGGCATGGTCGATTGTCTCCAGGTTAACCCTTTCGATGTCGTCGCCCTCGGTCTCCTGTTCGTGAGTAGGAGGTTTCTGCGATTCGTTTAGCGTCGCGTTAGGGTTATCTTTTCCGGAATCCTTCTCCGGTAAGTCACCCTGCTCGGTTCTGGGACGATCCGTAGGAGCGCCGAAATCGAGCCTCCTTCCGCGGATCTTAGTAGTTCCGCGAGGGCGAATGGATCGAGTTTTCGCGGTTAGGGTTTCAACCCGTTTCGCGAGCAAACCAATGAGCTTTTCCTGCTCTTCCGATTTTTTTGTTAAACTCGGAAAGCATCTTTTCGATGGTCTCGGCGTTAGCGTTTGTAGCGTTGGCCGCGGACGCATCTTGTGGTGGTGTTGTTTCAACGTTATCGCGGTCGTTGCGAGTTTGGTTGTCACCAGTCATCGTTTCTTCGTTGGACATGTTGCGGCTTCGGTGTAAGATAGATCCGACCCCACCTCCTTCTAGCGCCAAACTGTGGGAACCGAAATCCACATACTGTCAATAAATCGTAAAAAAAGAAACTTCGGGAAAACCCTAAGTTTCCAGAGGAACCGGCTATCTGCAGAACCGCACAACGAAGATTAAGAAAACGACGAACTTAGAATTTAAAAGAGAATAAACCAAATTGAGAGCAAAGTAATGTTTTAGTAGTAATCTGAGTCTAGAAAGAGATTAGGAAGAGATTAAGAGAGAAAGAATGAGATTTGGAGTAGTTTAAACAAAGTAGTGACTAGTAACTTGAGATCTGAATAGTAACTTAGACTAGAGAGAAGAGAGACTCAAAACTTGCTTATCATTAATCTCGTGTAGTTTACAATATATAGAGAAGCTACAATAGGTTAAACGGATGCAAGACCAAAGCATGTGTAGTCAAAGGAAGAAGG
>CAKOAT010775154.1:251161-261627 GCA_932364175.1 Eruca vesicaria subsp. sativa | reverse complement strand
AATCCACATATTAAGATATATATGAATGTTAAATAAATTAAACACTGGAAAAATAAAAATGATACCCATGTACCATATATATATGTTTAGGAAACATATATAAAATTTGGTGTGCGTTTAGTTTTTTTTTTAAACAACATCAAAGATGGTAAATAGTATATATAGTATTTAACGGAAAATCCAGCTTTTTCATAGGGGTTAGCGCACATATTTCAAGAAAAATTATAAAAAATGAAATTTTTGTTTTAATGTATAAAGGAATCATACACCGTCATAGTATGAAAATTAAATAGGTTCGAGACCTTAAATGTTTCCGTTTCTTCAGAAAATATGATTTTTATAGGGGTTAATCCACATATTTAGTGGTATATGAATGTTAAGTAAATTAATCATTGGAAAATTAGAAATGATTCCAATGTACCATAAAGATAATCTTAGCAAACATATATTAAAATTTGGAGTGCGTTTAGGTATTTTTAAACAACACGAAAAATGCTTAATAGTGTATATAGGATTTAACATAAATCCAGCTTTTTCATAGGGGTTAGCTTACATATTTCATGAAAATTTATAAAAAATGAAAATTTTGTTTTAATTCATAGATGCATCATACACCGTCATAGTATGAATATTAAATAGGTTTGAGACCTTAAATGTTTCCGCTTCTCCAGAAAATAGGATTTTTATTGGGGTTAATCCACATATTAAGATATATATGAATGTTAAATAAATTAATCACTGGAAAAATAAAAATGATGACCATGTACCATAAATATATGTTTAGGAAAAATATATAAAATTTGGTGTGCGTTTAGTTTTTTTTTAAACAACATGAAAGATGGTAAATAGTATATATAGTTTTTAACGGAAAATCCAGCTTTTTCATAGGGGTTAGCCCACATATTTCAAGAAAAATTATAAAATATGAAATTTTTGTTTTAATGTATAAAGAAATCATACACCGTAATAGTATGAAAATTAAATAGGTTCGAGACTTAAATGTTTCCGTTTCTTCAGAAAATAGGATTTTTATAGGGGTTAATCCACATATTTAGTGGTATATGAATGTTAAGTAAATTAATCATTGGAAAATTAGAAATGATTCCAATGTACCATAAAGATAAGTTTGGCAAACATATATAAAAATTTGGAGTGCGTTTAGGTATTTTTAAACAACACGAAAACTGCTTAATAGTCTATATAGGATTTAACGTAAAACCCAGCTTTTTCATAGGGGTTAGCCCACATATTTCAAGAAAAATATTAAAAAATGAAAATTTTGTTTTAATGCATAGATGCATCATACACCGTCATAGTATGAAAATTAAATAGGTTCCAGACCTTAAATGTTTCCGTTTCTCCAGAAAATAGGATTTTTATAGGGGTTAATCCACATAATAAGTGGTATATGAATGTTAAGTAAATTAATCATTGGAAAATTAGAAATTATTCCAATGTACCAGAAAGATAATTTTAGCAAACATATATAAAAATTTGGAGTGCGTTTAGGTATTATTAAACAACACGTAAAATGCTTAATAGTGTATATATGATTTAACATAAAATCCAGCTTTTTCATAGGGGTTAGCCCACATATTTCATGAAAATTTATAAAAGATGAAATTTTTGTTTTAATTCATAGATGCAACATACACCGTCATAGTATGAATATTAAATAGGTTTGAGACCTTAAATGTTTCCGCTTCTCCAGAAAATAGGATTTTTATTGGGGTTAATCCACATATTAAGATATATATGAATGTTAAATAAATTAATCATTGGAAAATTAGAAATGATTCCAATGTACCATAAAGATAAGTTAACATATATAAAAATTTGGAGTGCGTTTAGGTATTTTTAAACAACACGAAAAATGCTTAATAGTGTATATAGGATTTAACATAAAACCCAGTTTTTTCGTAGGGGTTAATCCACATATTTCATGAAAAATTATAAAAAGTTAAATTTTTGTTTTAACGCATAGATACATCATACACCGTCATAGTATGAAAATTAAATAGGTTCCAGACCTTAAATGTTTTTATTTCTCCAGAAAATAGGATTTTTATAGTGGTTAATCCACATATTAAGTTGTATATGAATGTTAAGTAAATTAATCATTGGAAAATTAAAAATGATTCCAATGTACCATAAAGATAAATTTAGCAAACATATATAAAAATTTGGAGTGCGTTTAGGTATTTTTTAAACAACACGAAGGACGGTAAATAGTATGTATGGTACTTAACGGAACATCCAGCTTTTTCATAGGGGTTAGCCCGCATATTTCAAGAAAAATATTAAAAAATGCAAATTTTGTTTTAATGCATAGTTGCATCATACACCGTCATAGTATGAAAATTAAATAGGTTCGAGACCTTAAATGTTTCCGTTCTCCAGAAAATAAGATTTTTATAGGAGTTAATCCACATAATAAGTGGTATATGAATGTTCAGAAATTACTCATTGGAAAATTAGAAATGATTCCAATGTACCATAAAGATAATTTCAGCAAACATATATAAAAATTTGGAGTGCGTTTAGGTATTTTTTAACAACACGAAAAATGCTTAATAGTGTATATAGGATTTAACATAAAATCCAGCTTTTTCATAGGGGGTTAGCCCACATATTTCATGAAAATTTATAAAAAATGAAATTTTTGTTTTAATACATAGATGCATCATACACCGTCATAGTATGAATATTAAATAGGTTTGAGAGCTTAAACGTTTCCGCTTCTCCAGAAAATAGAATTTTTATTGGGTTTAATCCACATATTAAGATNTTTAACATAAAATCCAGCTTTTTCATAGGGGGTTAGCCCACATATTTCATGAAAATTTATAAAAAATGAAATTTTTGTTTTAATACATAGATGCATCATACACCGTCATAGTATGAATATTAAATAGGTTTGAGAGCTTAAACGTTTCCGCTTCTCCAGAAAATAGAATTTTTATTGGGTTTAATCCACATATTAAGATTTATATGAATGTTAAATAAATTAAACACTGGAAAAATAAAAATGATGCCCATGTACCATTTATATATGTTTAGGAAACATATATAAAATTTGGTGTGCGTTTAGTTTTTTTTTTAAAACAACATCAAAGATGGTAAATAGTATATATAGTATTTAACGGAAAATCCAGCTTTTTCATAGGGGTTAGCGCACATATTTCAAGAAAAATTATAAAAAATGAAAATTTTGTTTTAATGTATAAAGGAATCATACACCGTCATAGTATGAAAATTAAATAGGTTCGAGACCTTAAATGTTTCCGTTTCTTCAGAAAATAGGATTTTTATAGGGGTTAATCCACATATTTAGTGGTATATGAATGTTAAGTAAATTAATCATTGGAAAATTAGAAATGATTCCAATGTACCATAAAGATAATCTTAGAAAAACATATATTAAAATTTGGAGTGCGTTTAGGTATTTTTAAACAACACGAAAAATGCTTAATAGTGTATGTAGGATTTAACATAAAATCCAGCTTTTTCATAAGGGTTAGCCTACATATTTCATGAAAATTTATAAAAAATGAAAATTTTGTTTTAATTCATAGATGCATCTTACACCGTCATAGTATGAATATTAAATAGGTTTGAGACCTTAAATGTTTCCGCTTCTCCAGAAAATAGGATTTTTATTGGGGTTAATCCACATATTAAGATATATATGAATGTTAAATAAATTAATAAATGGAAAAATAAAAATGATGACCATGTACCATAAATATATGTTTAGGAAACATATATAAAATTTGGTGTGCGTTTAGTTTTTTTTTAAACAACATGAAAGATGGTAAATAGTATATATAGTTTTTAACAAAAAATCCAGCTTTTTCATAGGGGTTAGCCCACATATTTCAAGAAAAGTTATAAAATATGAAATTTTTGTTTTAATGTATAAAGAAATCATACACCGTAATAGTATGAAAATTAAATAGGTTCGAGACCTTAAATGTTTTCGTTTCTTCAGAAAATAGGATTTTTATAGGGGTTAATCCACATATTTAGTGGTATATGAATGTTAAGTAAATTAATCATTGGAAAATTAGAAATGATTCCAATGTACCATAAAGATAAGTTTAGCAAACATATATAAAAATTTGGAGTGCGTTTAGGTATTTTTAAACAACACGAAAAATGCTTAATAGTCTATATAGGATATAACAGAAAACCCAGCTTTTTCATAGGGGGTTAGCCCACATATTTCAAGAAAAATATTAAAAAATGAAAATTTTGTTTTAATGCATAGATGCATCATACACCGTCATAGTATGAAAATTAAATAGGTTCGAGACCTTAAATGTTTCCGTTTCTCCAGAAAATAGGATTTTTATAGGGGTTAATCCACATAATAAGTGGTATATGAATGTTAAGTAAATTAATCATTGGAAAATTAGAAATTATTCCAATGTACCAGAAAGATAATTTTAGCAAACATATATAAAAATTTGGAGTGCGTTTAGGTATTATTAAACAACACGAAAAATGCTTAATAGTGTATATAGGATTTAACATAAAATCCAGCATTTTCATAGGGGTTAGCCTACATATTTCATGAAAATTTATAAAAAATAAAAATTTTGTTTTAATTCATAGATGCATCATACACCGTCATAGTATGAATATTAAATAGGTTTGAGACCTTAAATGTTTCCACTTCTCCAGAAAATAGGATTTTTATTGGGGTTAATCCACATATTAAGATATATATGAATGTTAAATAAATTAATCACTGGAAAAATAAAAATGATGACCATGTACCATAAATATATGTTTAGGAAACATATATAAAATTTGGAGTGCGTTTAGGTATTTTTAAACAACACGAAAAATGCTTAATAGTCTATATAGGATATAACGTAAAACCCAGCTTTTTCATAGGGGTTAGCCCACATATTTCAAGAAAAATATTAAAAAATGAAAATTTTGTTTTAATGCATAGATGCATCATTCACCGTCATAGTATGAAAATTAAATAGGTTCGAGACCTTAAATGTTTCTGTTTCTCCAGAAAATAGGATTTTTATAGGGGTTAATCCACATAATAAGTGGTATATGAATGTTAAGTAAATTAATCATTGGAAAATTAGAAATGATTCCAATGTACCATAAAGATAATTTTAGCAAACATATATAAAAATTTGGAGTGCGTTTAGGTATTTTTAAACAACACGAAAAATGCTTAATAGTTTATATAGGATTTAACATAAAATCCAGCTTTTTCATAGGGGTTAGCCCACATATTTCATGAAAATTTATAAAAGATGAAATTTTTGTTTTAATTCATAGATGCATCATACACCGTCATAGTATGAATATTAAATAGGTTTGAGACCTTAAATGTTTCCGCTTCTCCAGAAAATATGATTTTTATTGGGGTTAATCCACATATTAAGATATATATGAATGTTAAATAAATTAATCACTGGAAAAATAAAAATGATGCCCATGTACCATAAATATATGTTTAGGAAACATATATAAAATTTGGTGTGCGTTTAGTTTTTTTTTAAACAACATGAAAGATGGTAAATAGTATATATAGTATTTAACGGAAAATCCAGCTTTTTCATAGGGGTTAGTTAGCCCACATATTTCAAGAAAAATTATAAAAAATGAAATTTTTGTTTTAATGCATAGATGTATCATACACCGTCATAGTATGAAAATTAAATAGGTTCGAGACCTTAATTGTTTCCGTTTCTTCAGAAAATAGGATTTTTATAGGGGTTAATCCACATATTTAGTGGATATGAATTTCAAGTAAATTAATCATTGGAAAATTAGAAATGATTCCAATGTACCATAAATATAAGTTTAGCAAACATATATAAAAATTTGGAGTGCGTTTAGATATATTTAAACAACAGGAAAAATGCTTAATAGTGTATATAGGATTTAACGTAAAACCCAGCTTTTTCATAGGGGGTTGGTTAGTCCACATATTTCATGAAAAATTATAAAAAGTTTAATTTTTATTTTAATGCATAGATACATCATACACCGTCATAGTATGAAAATTAAATAGGTTCGATATCTTAAATGTTTCTATTTCTCCAGAAATAGGATTTTTATAGTGGTTAATCCACATATTAAGTTGTATATAAATGTTAAGTAAATTAATCATTGGAACATTAAAAATGATTCCAATGTACCATAAAGATAACTTTATCAAACATATATAAAATTTTGGAGTGCGTTTAGGTATTTTTTAAACAACACGAAGGACGGTAAATAGTATGTATAGTACTTAACAGAACATCCAGCTTTTTCATAGGGGTTAGTTAGCCCACATATTTCAAGAAAAATTATAAAAAATGAAATTTTTGTTTTAATGCATAGATGTATCATACACCGTCATAGTATGAAAATTAAATAGGTTCGAGACCTTAATTGTTTCCGTTTCTTCAGAAAATATGATTTTTATAGGGGTTAATCCACATATTTAGTGGTATATGAATTTTAAGTAAATTAATCATTGGAAAATTAGAAATGATTCCAATGTACCATAAATATAAGTTTAGCAAACATATATAAATATTTGGAGTGCGTTTAGATATTTTTAAACAACACGAAAAATGCTTAATAGTGTATATAGGATTTAACGTAAAACCCAGCTTTATCATAGGGGTTAGCCCACATATTTCATGAAAATTTATAAAAAATGAATTTTTTTTTTTAATTCATAGATGCATCATACACCGTCATAGTATGAATATTAAATCGGTTTGAGACCTTAAATGTTTCCGCTTCTTCAGAAAATAGGATTTTTATTGGGGTTAATCCACATATTAAGATATATATGAATGTTAAATAAATTANTATGAATATTAAATCGGTTTGAGACCTTAAATGTTTCCGCTTCTTCAGAAAATAGGATTTTTATTGGGGTTAATCCACATATTAAGATATATATGAATGTTAAATAAATTAATCACTGGAAAAATAAAAAAGATGCCCATGTACCATAAATATATGTTTAGGAAACATATATAAAATTTGGTGTGCGTTTAGTTTTTTTATAAACAACATGAAAATGGTAAATAGTATATATAGTATTTAACGAAAAATCCAGCCTTTTCCATAGTGGTTAGCCCACATATTTCAAGAAAAATTATAAAATATGAAAATTTTGTTTTAATGTATAAATGAATCATACACCGTAATAGTATGGAAATTAAATAGGTTCGAGATCTTAAATGTTTCCGTTTCTTCAGCAAATAGGATTTTTATAGGTGTTAATCCACATAATAAGTGGTACTAGATTTTGACCCGCGCTTGAAAAGCGCGGAAATTTTTTATGATTAAAAATTTATATAATTGGGTTTTGTCTTAATTTAAAGAATTTTTTGGTATAAAATTAGTCTACCAAAATTTGTGATGATGGTCATTTTGAAATAGTTTATTTTGTAAATAAAAAAAGCAAAAAATTTAACCTGCGTTTTCAGCTTTTGCTTTTGGATTTTAGTTTTTAGATTTGGTTTTTGGTTTTGCTTTACTTTTATTTTTAAATCGGTAAATTATTTAAGAAAAATAAAATAAGAAATTATTTAAAAGTTACCATTAAAATTTATCAAGATAGAGTGATTGTTATTTAAAATAAAAAATATTAGCATGTTTTAAAATACATGATTTAAATAAGTGATTAATAATAGATAATTTTGTTTTGTTGAAAATATTAAATATTTTTGGGCTAAAAAATATTAACATGTTTTAACGTACATGATTTAAATAAGTGATTAATAATATATAATTTTGTTTTCTCGAAAATATTAAATATTTTGGGCCTGAAAATAATAATTGATTTTTGATCCATTAATGTGGAAAGTTTATTTAATTGTTTTTGGAGTTTTTCTTTAATACTAAGCCCAAAAACCAAACAATTAAATGTCATAAAAACAAAAGTAAGTCCAAAACTCTATTTCATAAATAACCGTCGGTTTAATTTAAGTAATGCGGTTCAATCAACTATATAACTTGTATTATTTGTAACACTCTAGAAAGTGTCCAAATTTAAATAATAATTTGTATCAGTAGATAAAAAGAATGACTCTATTTTAATAGAGTAGATATGAATGTTAAGTAAATTAATCATTGGAAAATTAGAAATGATTCCAATGTACCATAAAGATAATTTTAGCAAACATATATAAATATTTGGAGTGCGTTTAGGTATTTTTAAACAACACGAAAAATGCTTAATAGTGTATATAGGATTTAACATAAAATCCAGCTTTTTCATAGGGGTTAGCCCACATATTTCATAAAAATTTATAAAAAATGAAATTTTTGTTTTAATTCATAGATGCATCATACACCGCCATAGTATGAATATTAAATAGGTTCGAGACCTTAAATGTTTCCGCTTCTCCAGAAAATAGGATTTTTATTGGGGTTAATCCACATATTAAGATATATATGAATGTTAAATAAATTAATCACTGGAAAAATAAAAATGATACCATGTACCATAAATATATGTTTAGGAAACATATATAAAATTTGGTGTGCGTTTAGTTTTTTTTTTAAACAACATCAAAGATGGTAAATAATATATATAGTATTTAACGAAAAATCCAGCTTTTTCATAGGGGTTAGCCCACATATTTCAAGAAAAATTATAAAAAATAAAATTTTTGTTTTAATGTATAAAGGAATCATACACCGTCATAGTATGAAAATTAAATTGGTTCGAGATCTTAAATGTTTCCGTTTCTTCAGAAAATAGGATTTTTATAGGGGTTAATCCACATATTTAGTGGTATATGAATGTTAAGTAAATTAATCATTGGAAAATTAGAAATGATTCCAATGTACCATAAAGATAATCTTAGCAAACATATATAAAAATTTGGAGTGCGTTTAGGTATTTTTAAACAACACGAAAAATGCTTAATAGTGTATATAGGATTTAACATAAAATCCAGCTTTTTCATAGGGGTTAACCCACATATTTCAAGAAAAATTATAAAAAATGAAATTTTTGTTTTAATGTATAAATGTATCATACACCGTCATAGTATGAAAATTAAATAGGTTCGAGACCTTAAATGTTTTCGTTTCTTCAGCAAATAGGATTTTTATAGGTGTTAATCCACGTAATAAGTGGTATATAAATGTTAAGTAAATTAATCATTGGAAAATTAGAAATGATTCCAATGTACCATAAAGATAATTTTAGCAAACATATATAAATATTTGGAGTGCGTTTAGGTATTTTTAAACAACAGGAAATATGCTTAATAGTTTATATAGGATTTAACATAAAATCCAGCTTTTTCATAGGGGTTAGCCCACATATTTCATAAAAAATTATAAAAAATGAAATTTTTGTTTTAATTCATAGATGCATCATACACCGCCATAGTATGAATATTAAATAGGTTCGAGACCTTAAATGTTTCCGCTTCTCCAGAAAATAGGATTTTTATTGGGGTTAATCCACATATTAAGATATATATGAATGTTAAATAAATTAATCACTGGAAAAATAAAAATGATACCCATGTACNTGAAAATTTATAAAAAATGAAATTTTTTTTTTAATTCATAGATGCATCATACACCGTCATAGTATGAATATTAAATCGGTTTGAGACCTTAAATGTTTCCGCTTCTTCAGAAAATAGGATTTTTATTGGGGTTAATCCACATATTAAGATATATATGAATGTTAAATAAATTAATCACTGGAAAAATAAAAAAGATGCCAATGTACCATAAATATATGTTTAGTAACATATATAAAATTTGGTGTGCGTTTAGTTTTTTTTTAAACAACATGAAAATGGTAAATAGTATATATAGTATTTAACGAAAAATCCAGCTTTTTCCATAGTGGTTAGCCTACATATTTCAAGAAAAATTATAAAATATGAAAATTTTGTTTTAATGTATAAAGGAATCATACACCGTAATAGTATGGAAAATAAATAGGTTCGAGATCTTAAATGTTTCTGTTTCTTCAGCAAATAGGATTTTTATAGGTGTTAATCCACATAATAAGTGGTATATGAATGTTAAGTAAATTAATCATTGGAAAATTAGAAATGATTCCAATGTACCATAAAGATAATTTTAGCAAACATATATAAATATTTGGAGTGCGTTTAGGTATTTTTAAACAACACGAAAAATGCTTAATAGTGTATATAGGATTTAACATAAAATCCAGCTTTTTCATAGGGGTTAGCCCACATATTTCATAAAAATTTATAAAAAATGAAATTTTTGTTTTAATTCATATATGCATCATACACCGCCATAGTATGAATATTAAATAGGTTCGAGACCTTAAATGTTTCCGCTTCTCCAGAAAATAGGATTTTTATTGGGGTTAATCCACATATTAAGATATATATGAATGTTAAATAAATTAATCACTGGAAAAATAAAAATGATACCCATGTACCATAAATATATGTTTAGGAAACATATATAAAATT
>CAKOAT010775154.1:214357-248056 GCA_932364175.1 Eruca vesicaria subsp. sativa | reverse complement strand
TATGAATATTAAATCGGTTTGAGACCTTAAATGTTTCCGCTTCTTCAGAAAATAGGATTTTTATTGGGGTTAATCCACATATTAAGATATATATGAATGTTAAATAAATTAATCACTGGAAAAATAAAAAAGATGCCCATGTACCATAAATATATGTTTAGGAAACATATATAAAATTTGGTGTGCGTTTAGTTTTTTTTTAAACAACATGAAAGATGGTAAATAGTATATATAGTATTTAACGAAAAATCTAGCTTTTTCCATAGTGGTTAGCCCACATATTTCAAGAAAAATTATAAAATATGAAAATTTTGTTTTAATGTATAAAGGAATCATACACCGTAATAGTATGGAAATTAAATAGGTTCGAGATCTTAAATGTTTCCGTTTCTTCAGCAAATATGATTTTTATAGGTGTTAATCCACATAATAAGTGGTATATGAATGTTAAGTAAATTAATCATTGGAAAATTAGAAATGATTCCAATGTACCATAAAGATAATCTTAGCAAACATATATTAATATTTGGAGTGCGTTTAGGTATTTTTAAACAACACGAAAAATGCTTAATAGTTTATATAGGATTTAACATAAAATCCAGCTTTTTCATAGGGGTTAGCCCACATATTTCATGAAAATTTATAAAAAATGAAATTTTTTTTTTAATTCATAGATGCATCATACACCGTCATAGTATGAATATTAAATCGGTTTGAGACCTTAAATGTTTCCGCTTCTCCAGAAAATAGGATTTTTATTGGGGTTAATCCACATATTAAGATATATATGAATGTTAAATAAATTAATCACTGGAAAAATAAAAAAGATGCCCATGTACCATAAATAGATGTTTAGGAAACATATATAAAATTTGGTGTGCGTTTAGTTTTTTTTTAAACAACATGAAAGATGGTAAATAGTATATATAGTATTTAACGAAAAATCCAGGTTTTTCCATAGTGGTTAGCCCACATATTTCAAGAAAAATTATAAAATATGAAAATTTTGTTTTAATGTATAAAGGAATCATACACCGTAATAGTATGAAAATTAAATAGGTTCGAGATCTTAAATGTTTCCGTTTCTCCAGAAAATAGGATTTTTATAGGGGTTAATCCACATACTAAGTGGTATATGAATGTTAAGTAAATTAATCATTGAAAAATTAGAAATGATTCCAATGTACCATAAAGATAATTTTAGCAAACATATATAGAAATTTGGAGTGCGTTTAGGTATTTTTAAACAACACAAAAATGCTTAATAGTGTATATAGGATTTAACATAAAATCCAGCTTTTTCATAGGGGTTAGCCCACATATTTCATAAAAATTTATAAAAAATGAAAATTTTGTTTTAATTCATAGATGCATCATACACCGCCATAGTATGAATATTAAATAGATTCGAGACCTTAAATGTTTCCGCTTCTTCAGAAAATAGGATTTTTATTGGGGTTAATCCACATATTAAGATATATATGAATTTTAAATAAATTAATCACTGGAAAAATAAAAATGATGCACATGTACCATAAATATATGTTTAGGAAACATATATAAAATTTGGTGTGCGTTTAGTTTTTTGTTAACAACATCATGGTAAATAGTATATATAGTATTTAACGGAAAATCCAGTTTTTTCATAGGGGTTAGCCCACATATTTCAAGAAAAATTATAAAAAATGAAATTTTTGTTTTAATGTATAAAGGAATCATACACCGTCATAGTATGAAAGTTAAATAGGTTCAAGACCTTAAATGTTTTCGTTTCTTCAGCAAATAGGATTTTTACAGGTGTTAATCCACGTAATAAGTGGTATATGAATGTTAAGTAAATTAATCATTGGAAAATTACAAATGATTCCAATGTACCATAAAGATAATTTTAGCAAACATATATAAATATTTGGAGTGCGTTTAGGTATTTTTAAACAACACGAAAAATGCTTAATAGTTTATATAAGATTGAACATAAAATCCAGCTTTTTCATAGGGGTTATCCCACATATTTCATGAAAATTTATAAAAAATGAAATTTTTGTTTTAATTCATAGATGCATCATACACCGTCATAGTATGAATATTAAATATGTTTGTGACCTTAAATGTTTCCGCTTCTAAAAAAATAGGATTTTTATTGGGGTTAATCCACATATTAAGATATATATGAATGTTAAATAAATTAATCACTGGAAAATTAAAAATGATGCCCATGTACCATAAATATATGTTTAGGAAACATATATAAAATTTGGTGTGCATTTTTTTTTTTTTTAAACAACATCAAAGATGGTAAATAGTATATATAGTATTTAACGGAAAATCCAGCTTTTTCATAGGGGTTAGCCCACATATTTCAAGAAAAATTATAAAAAATGAAATTTTTGTTTTAATGTATAAAGGAATCATACACCGTCTTAGTATGAAAATTAAATAGGTTCGAGACCTTAAATGTTTCCGTTTCTTCAGAAAATAGGATTTTTATAGGGGTTAATCCACATATTTAGTGGTATATGAATGTTAAGTAAATTAATCATTGGAAAATTAGAAATAATTCCAATGTACCATAAAGATAAGTTTAGCAAACATATATAAAAACATGGAGTGCGTTTAGGTATTTTTAAACAACACGAAAAATGCTTAATAGTGTATATAGGATTTAACGTAAAACCCAGCTTTTTCATAAGGGTTAGTCCACATATTTCATGAAAAATTATAAAAAGTGAAATTTTTGTTTTAATGCATAGATGCATCATACACCGTCATAGTACGAAAATTAAATAGGTTCAAGACCTTAAATGTTTCCGTTTCTCCAGAAAATAGAATTTTTATAGGGGTTAATCCACATAATAAGTGGTATATGAATGTTAAGTAAATTAATCGTTGGAAAATTAGAAATGATTCCAATGTACCATAAAGATAATTTTAGCAAACATATTTAAAAATTTGGAGTGCGTTTAGGTATTTTTAAACAACACGAAAAATGCTTAATAATGTATATAGGATTTAACATAAAATCCAGTTTTTTCATAGGGGTTAGCCCACATATTTCATGAAATGTTATAAAAAATGAAATTTTTGTTTTAATTCTTAGATGCATCATACACCGTCATAGTATGAATATTAAATATGTTTGAGACCTTAAATGTTTCCGCTTCTCAAAAAATAGGATTTTTATTGGGGTTAATCCACATCTTAAGATATATATGAATGTTAAATAAATTAATCACTGGAAAAATAAAAATGATGCCCATGTACCATAAACATATGTTTAGGAAACATATATAAAATTTGGTGTGCGTTATTGTTTTTTTTAAACAACATCAAAGATGGTAAATAGTATATATAGTATTTAACGGAAAATCCAGCTTTTTCATAGGGGTTAGCCCACATATTTCAAGAAAAATTATAAAAAATGAAATTTTTGTTTTACTGTATAAAGGAATCATACACCGTCATAGTATGAAAATTAAATAGGTTCGAGACCTTAAATGTTTCCGTTTCTTCAGAAAATAGGATTTTTATAGGGGTTAATCCACATATTTAGTGGTATATGAATGTTAAGTAAATTAATCATTGGAAAATTAGAAATGATTCCAATGTACCATAAAGATAAGTTTAGCAAACATATATAAAAATTTGGAGTGCGTTTAGGTATTTTTAAACAACACGAAAAATGCTTAATAGTGTATATAGGATTTAACGTAAAACCCATCTTTTTCATAGGGGTTAGTCCACATATTTCATGAAAAATTATAAAAAGTGAAATTTTTGTTTTAACGCATAGATACATCATACACCGTCATAGTATGAAAATTAAATAGGTTCGACACCTTAAATGTTTCTATTTCTCCAGAAAATAGGATTTTTATAGTGGTTAATCCACATATTAAGTTGTATATAAATGTTAAGTAAATTAATCATTGGAAAATTAAAAATGATTCCAATGTACCATAAAGATAACTTTAGCAAACATATATAAAAATTTGGAGTGCGTTTAGATAAGTTATTCTTTCAAGGAAAAAGAACTGGATCTGCCTCGGGCACAATAATTATATATATCCTCTCTAGCTAAGTTCGCAGGCACATGACGAATTCGAAACGAACTACCTCTCGTAATGAGAGAAAAATTAATGATGAAAGCTTCTTCTTACTGCTTTCTCTTCATTGACCTTTCTTTTCTAGCTAAGCTTCTTCTTCAATATGAATCAGATCCTGCTCTGAGAGGTTAAGGGTTTAATTTTACCTTGATGGAAGAGTTGTCTATCGATGCAGTACGGGTAGCCTGAAACTGTATAGTGTATTTCCTTGTAAAATTCCTCCACGTAAAAGACAGTAGTGTCCTGTCCTGGGAGTTTTTAATCTCAAATCCAGATACAGGTTACAAACAAGTTACATATAACATCTGACCCTTACCATCATTCTCCAACCATCTCCTTAGGCTCATAGCCTTGAAGTCTTTGCGGTCTAGCTCGCCTCATGTCCTAAATGAAATTATCAGATCGAGCTTACCAAAACCAAAGCTTCTTTCTTCTTTCTCCTTTCTCTTCAATGTGAATCAGATCCTGCTCTCTGATGGGTTTATTTTTCCTTGAGGGAAGAGTTGTCTATGGATGCAGCAGGGGTTGCCTGAAACTGTATAGTGTATTTCCTTTGAAGCTCTCTTAGTTTCTCCATAACATCTTGGAACGTTGGTCTACACTGTGGTTCACTGCACAAAATATTTTACTTGTATTAGTCTAAATACAATACAACTGCCAAAGAACATTAGAACTTTATCAGCTAACTGTTTTGGCAATACAAGTTAAACTATTCAACCACTATCAAAACTAAAACATAACTTATAATTTTTTTTTGAATGTGGAGTGTTATTACGTACCTATGCCAGCAGCTTTCCATAAGAGAAATCTACTGAGGATCAACATCCTTTGGGACTTCGAGTCTTTGGTTCATAAACCCCACAGCTCCTGTCACCTGCAAGTATTCTAAATAGACACCTCTTTATATATGGTCTTGTACGTATAGCTTTAAGATACGACCAAACTATAGATTTTCTACTCAATTTTGGAACATTTTTTTAGATTTTTTTTCCTAAATGCGTAAGTTATACCTGCATAGCATTTAGATTTTCCCATGAAATCTTCTCAGTCACAAGCTCCCATAGTACTACTCCAAAACTGTAAACGTCGGACCTGAGTTTAATTAATAAGACAAAGCATTATTAGAGAAGAAAGGTTAGAAAACCAATAAGAAACATAACCAATCACCAAAATGAGAATATACTTTTCATCAGCAGCCTCATTTCGAAGAACCTCCGGTGCCATCCACTGAGGCTGCATGCATCATGACGAATAATTGACTTCATAGAAAAAAGAGGAATCATTATGTTGAATACCATTCTCCTTCCGGCCTTCGTAGTGAGTTATGTCTCATGCTTGATACGCGAGAGATCAAAGTCAGCAACCTATAGAAATGACACGTTAACTATGCAAACATAACCATATTAAGTTCAATACTAGTTTTTATTTCCGAAACAAGTTTGTAATGGTGAAGATAATCCATTGAGACCAATAAATTTTTTGTTAACCATCAGCAATTTTTAATAAATTTAAATTATCTGTTTTTGAATCTATTATTGTATCAATTTAATTAATGTTAAGTATATTAAAAATAAACCAATATTATAGTTTAGTGGAAGGAGAGATATAAGTATTTTAGTTGGACGTTATTTAATTAAGTACTAAAAGTTTTGGGGTGGGTTGGAAGCCGAAGGAGAAACTACAAGTCTCTTAATGGCATAGAGCTTTGGGACTGGTTCATGAGTCACATGGACATCTCTTGATAAGCTCATTCCACAAGGATAAAACCAGAGTTTTGACACTTTTTAGTCAAGTGGTGATTTATATATAACCATAATTTTCTTTATGAAAAGTAAAATATCATATTTATCAAAGCAACATACTACAAAGGAAAGTGCATCATTATTAAGAAGTTTTAAAGATAAACCATAGTAGTACTCTACCATAGCAAATTGCATCAACATAAAAGAGTGAAATAAACTTAGGCAAATGAGGAGTGACTGTTGCATCCCCATATGCTTATAGAAAGCATGCGGGTATCGGGAGACGCTTCAGTAAAGTACTTCTTGTAAAAGTAGATGACATCTGTCTCCACAATCTCTTTTAAACTCCTCCTAACTATCTTGTTGAAACGTGGGAAGAGTCTGTAAACCAACAGACATCATTAGGAAACTGTTGTGTTCCCATATCTAAATGATGCAAATTATTTTACTAACATAGATACTAGGCAAAAACTGAAAACAATTACCTTCTTTCACTAATCTGTTTCCACCCGAAACCATCAGGATAATCATCACGTAGAGCCTTTTTGTGGTTTTCAAAAACATGGGATTTCACACCATTCTACAACCCACAAAATAAAAAAATTAGTCTCACTAAAAACTACATATTAAGTAAGATATTTCTAATTAATAACTTACCAAAAAAGTTTCTAAACCCTCAACATACTCGCGGATCCGCACTAAGAGATACTCAGGATTATACATTGAGGAGACCACAGTGATACTGAAAAGGTTGATTCCATCCTTGAATTGAAGTTCACTACCAACTTCATATCCAAGATTATTCTTGACTCTATAGAAAGAGAGTTGATTAAATCTCAAAACATAAATTTATTCAATTTGGAAAACTTTGATAAGAGAATACAAAGTAAACCAAACACATACCTTAGCCAATGGATTGTGTTCTCTTCTATCAGAGAATAGAAGAGATGTAAGAGTGCTGTATTCTGTGCATCATTCCTTTCTATTCCAATTTGAAAGCAAACCTACACCCAAACAAATAAGATTAAGACAGAAACATATCATTGTAATATCTAAAGAAATAGAAATCTCAACATACCGTAGCAAGAGAGTTTTTGTCAGACTTTAGTGACTTAGTGGATACGGAAGCATGAGGGATAACATCAATTCTTAGATCACCTCGACAATTCTTTTCAAGAGGTACTATTTTGTCACTCTCAAAGAGTTCTGATATACTAAGAGCTTCGTCTTTTGGTATATCCCCACAGAAAACACCTTCAACAAACATCTGAGAAAAAAATCGATTAGATAAAATGAATAAATATAAACAATTGAAACCCAAAGAAGAAATTAATTACCTTTTTGCGTAAATCTGAGACGAAATAAACCATATCCTCAAACTTGAGCTGCTTAAGTACGTCCAACATCGCATCAAATGAATGGCAAGATGCGGATACCATTGCTTGCAACATAACTTTGGAATGGTCAGAAAGCTCAGCAACATTGTTTTTTAAAACAGCAACCACTACCTCTTTGTCAGTCTACAAAGAAATAAAACATAGTTAGAACATTAAATCAATTTAAGAAATGAATTGAAGTAGCTGATATGAGTTCATACCGTAAAACTATCACGGGATGGAGAAAAACATGTAAGAACATTCCAAATCTTTGATATGTAGAGACTGAATCTTTCTTTAAAACCCCTTGTTCTGATCTCTATTTTGTTTTTATCAGAAAGTGTTACTGAGGTAGAGAAATTGGCCCGCATTCCCTGCATGTATAAAATTAAATTTCCCATCTAATATGTTTCATATAAAGAGACCAAAAAAATGAAACACTTACTTCAGATAAGATAAGGGCCAGCGAATCATTAAGAAGATGTAGATAAAATACGCCCAAAACTTGGCTCTTCAAGTCATCTCCAATGTTGCAATAGACAGCAAAATTGAAAGTAGGAACACCTTCATCGCGTGAATGCCACAACTTTATGGAATTCTTGTCCACAAAAAGAAATGACTCAGCCTCTTTATCATATTCTTCATCAGACTCATCATTATAATCACTCTCATCTGACTCATCAGAGTCATCAGAGTCATCACTCCCATCAATCTCTTCCCCATCATCAGAATGTAATACTGCCGTGGGTAAAACCAAAGGTTGCGGGACTGCCGTGGGTAAAAACAAAGGAGGCGGTACTGCCGTGGGTAAAAACTGGTTCTTACGAGGGAATTTGAAACACACATCTCCATAGCAAGGGTTTAGCCATTTGACTATCCAGTGACGTGGGATTTCCAATTCTTTATAGAACGTGTTAAATTTAGGTTCAAGCAGATCTGCAAAGAAAAAATAACATATGGTGTGAAGGTGAGTTCATACCAAAAAAACTATCAGACTAAGGAGAAAAACATGTAAGAATATTCCAAATCATTGATATGTAATGTTTTGATCTCAAAATAAAAGAAGAACATAAGTCAGATACCTTTTCCACTAAAATACTTTGAAGCCAAGTCTAGTCTCATATTTCCTGGAATAAAATGTTTCAGCAGTTCATTAATTGAATCTCTGGTGCAACTTTCATTAAGAAAATCAGCACAAACAGCATCTTCAAGCGGAATATGAAGCATATTGACTGCACAGAAAGAAAATGCTATTAGAAAAGTCGGTCATAGTAAAGTAATGACATTATTTGAAAATACACACACCTGCAACTTGTTTGGTTAAAGCACAAGGATCAGAACCAAGGTCATAAGTATCAAAGCATTGAAACTTAATCTTCTTGATCGAGAAGAACTCTTTCATAATCTCAGGGGCTTCTTTGTCTCTCAAAAATTGGAGATACTGATAAACATAACCGACAATATGAAAGACCTGCCAACATATATTTTAGGTATGATATATAGAGATAATCATGATTTTAATTAATAATGATCAATAGGAAAAAAAAACATACATTAAAATAACCAAGGTTAGTGAGCACAAGAGAAAGTGAAAACAAATGTCCCACTGAGGTACATGCATAAGTCCCTTTACATTCATCAGATTTATAATCACCAGAAGATGCTTTCAGAGACATCAACCAGCCTTTCTTTTTGAAGATAGAGTATAAAGACCCTTCACCCTCTGAAATACATAGTAAAGAGTTAATAACCATACAACAAAATAATTTAAAAAAAAAGAAAGAAAGACACTTACTATGACTAAATGCTATGACGAGAAACTGTTCAGAACTCTTCATGTATGATTTTGGAGGAATTATCCAAGTAATATCAAAGAGATGAATATCTTCAACTGATTTCGAAAGAAACAGAGTGTCCACCTTCCAAATAGGACCTGGTGTAGGATTGTAATTAGAGATGAATTCTGTCCCTTTTTTAATACGACCAAAATAATCAATCACCCATCCTTTAAGAACACCCACAGGTTCTGCATTGTAAACAACATATATAAGTTAATAAGTACGATAACCTGAAAAAATATACAAAACAATAAGATTTACCTTTTCCAAGAACAACAAGGCACATAGAAGAACCAACAAAGTGTTTATTGAAAAGATTCCAAAGAAGTTCGATGAGTTCAACTTTTTTAACCTTGGAAAGGGACTCTCTGTTGCCTAAATGATAAAAGAAATAAGCAAAGTGGTTAAGATCATAATGTAAATATAGAAGGAGAAAGAAATAAAAAGATGTATTTACCCCAAGTAAATCTTTTAAAGGGATGTCCTGCTGAAGCAGTATGACCTTTAAGCTGATCAAGCATACTCATATCATTTTGACGGTCTAATTCAAACTCTGCATTTTTTAAAATCAAAACATTAGAATATTCTCGATATTGTTGACCCAGATTACATAAATAAAACACACCGTGTTCAATAGCTGTGATCTCGGCTTCCAAACAGTCTTCTTGAAATAGAGGTGATATGAATTGCTCACAGAACCTGAATAATAGTATGATCAGCATATCAGATGACTAATACAACAAGCAAGGTAATAAAATTAGATACCTTTCAAGAGCACCCTGAAAGCCAGCATTCATAACATTGAAGTGGAACATCGTGAAGTCCATCTCTGTAAAAGCGTTCGACACTCCATTATACTGACTTAGAAAATCATCCAACTAGAAAAAATAAATACTGTGTGAGAACTGTTGTTATATATGTGTTTTAAACAATTATTTTAATTAAGAAATATAACGAATACCTCGTTTGGGTGAGGATAAGCCTTACATCCTGTGAAGAGCATGTGCTCTAAAAGATGAGCTAAACCTTCAGCATTTGAGGGATCGCTAGAACTCCCAACTCGAACCGTCATAGCTGCAGCAGATTCCGTTGTTTTTGGGTCACTTATCAAGATCACCTTCAATCCATTGTATAAGACGAGGGATTTGTAATCTTTTTTGCTCCCAGGAGGACTATTAATTAGTTGAACTTCCATGATCTACGATAATCAGAACACACACAGGAAAAAATCTAGGTGAAAATGAAACGATTTAAATACACACTCTGAAATGATGGAAGAATAAATTAAGAGTAAACATTACTAATTAGGTCTGACGCGTAACGTGTTAACGAGAATAACACATATTAAGTAACAATGATACTTACCGCGTCAATTGAGGTCAAGAAATATGAGTAGATTTTACCAAAAAAGGAACTACGAGTTGAGAAAGAGTAAGGGAGATGAAACGTCACAATTAACTCTACTTGTTAACACGTGAACACTTTACACCTGGCTCATATTATTAAACACGAATATATACAGCAATAAATATAACTAGTGTTCTTGCATCAGTTTGATTATACCAAACTTTTTTTTTTTTGAACAAACTTTTCTTAAATTAGAAGCTCAAACGGAGTTAAGATTATACCAAACAATAAGTCAAAAAATATGAATCGAAGGTATTATCGAAATAATAATTTATATTTCCCACCCAATCAGATAAAATATTCGTCTACAAACATAGAGCATCAAAAGAAAAGACGATTTAATCTAAACAACCCTAAACATTTGAATTTGAATTTAATTTATATATTTCAACTAACAAAAGATACAAAATATGGATCAAATGTTAAACTACGTACATAGATTCAAAATTCATATATCTATTCAATAGATAATTAGGTAAATCTTAAAAACAAAAACAAACAAAGTGCCAGAATGAAGCATAAAACAGAAACTTTGTTGACCAAAATATATTATTGTAAACTTCCAAAATTATTTACCAGAAAAAGAACTACGAGTTGAGAAAGAGTAAGGGAGACGAAATGTCACAATTATCTCTACTTGTGAAAACGTGAACATTTTAACTCTGCAAAATCATTAAAAGGGCTCACATCTGAATCGTTAGGTGAAGAGAAATTTAACACACAAGTTATCGGAATATATAAACAGTTACCAAAAAGTTACCGAAATGACTGTCAATTACTACTTACCGTTATTACCATACCTTCCTTTTGACAAACGATCCACGTAACACTACAAAAATTTGATATTTTGGAGTATAGGCATAACCCAGACCAAACTGAAATCGAAATTTGGATTTGATTATATCCGAATACGTTACTAATTTTATTTATATTAAAATAATTTAAATGTTTTAGAGTATTATAGGTTATTTTATTTGTTATTTTTAACAATAGTTAATTAATTTAGATAGTTTTACTTGTTTTAGTTATATTTGTCAATAATTTATATATTTTAAATAAATTTTTAGTTTAAAAAATATATTTGGATGATTTTATATATTGATTTTAATCTGATCTGAAAGTCAAAAGTATTCGAAATATGACCTGGTAGTTAATGAAATCTGAATGAAACTTATAAATATAATATCGAAATCCAAAAATTCCAATCAACAAACCGAATATCAACATCCATGCCTACTCGTGACCATGGCTGCTGCTGCCAGTGACATGGAGAAACGTATAACTAAATTATCAATGTTTTAAGATATTCATTTTTTTTTTAAGTGAAAGTGTTGATTCTTTAAGATATTCATTATTTTATCTAAGCAAAATCTTACAGTTCTACATGCAAATACCAAATCATCTCTTCTTAAATCGAAAATATTATAAATACTTTTATGGTCTTAGAAGCATGATTTGCATTTTCTTTTCGTAAGTCAAAAATAGCATCAGACATTTTAATTTATTGGAGAAACTTGAGTTCAATAACAATTCATTATCTAATCAAAACTCCTTTTTCTCTCTTCCTTTCACTTCCTACAACTATCAATGATCAAGAAAATTACTCACAATGTCCCATGCCATATGGTTACTAGCGTCCATTCCAATTTTAATGTTTTAAACTCTGCAGCAAACGGAATATATAGACTTCCACAGCACAATATTTTTTTAATAGATTGAATCAGCAGTTCAAAAAGAAAGAAAAAAAAACATAAAAGGAAGTGTAGTATTTAGCGAAAGAGATGAAACCGAACAGTGGAAGGAACTCTGTCACCATACAGAGACGCTGAGGAGATGTCACAGCTCCCTGGGAAACCGATTCGGACTAAGCCCTGTTCTGTTACACAACCTTTGACAAAGGTTAATTTGCTTTATATACATATATTTACGTACGGTAATAGTAGAATTTACCCTCTATATTGATTTAATTCTCAATTTTACAGTTAATGGATAGTCTTACCACCAAGCCTAAGTCGCCATCATCAAGGTACATACCATCAAGTTCAGAAGGATAAGAAGCTTATCAACCACAAAGCCTAATCCCACTCATAAGGTCCTTTTCCAATGTTTTGCAACTTAAAAAAACTTGCGATGCTTTATCATGACCTGAAATAAAATAAAACTGATGTTATGTGTGATTTTGAGAAATCTTTTGTCATGATTATTATGTACTTGGGATGTCCAGAACACTCGGTTTCTTTTTTTTTGGTTATTTACAATCGGTTCAACAGGTTTCTGCTAATTATACCAGCGGGATGACCATAACACTCGTTTTCATTGACAACAATAACAAGCACAACAATAACCAAGTCATGATCCAATAAAATGTAACAAAATTTTACTTCCAAATCTTTTGTATCTTTCAAGGAAAAAGAAATGGATCTGCCTCGGGCACAATAATTATATATATCCTATCTTGCTCAGCTCGCAAGCACATGACATATTCGAAACGAATTATCTCTGGTAATGAGAGAGATATTATCAATCGAGCTTACTTGTATTAGTCTAAATACAATACAAGCGTGAAAGAACATTAGAACCTCTATCATTCAACCACTATCAAAACCAAAACATAACTTACAATTTTTTTTGAATGTGGAGTGTTATTACGTACCTATGCCACTGCCAGCAGCTTTCCATAAGAGAAATTCATAACTTATAAAGCTTAGGGGGGGGGGAGAGGGTTATTGGTAGAAAATTTTTGGAGGAATTGACAAATTTTAAGATTCCATAACTATTGGTTNATCATTCAACCACTATCAAAACCAAAACATAACTTACAATTTTTTTTGAATGTGGAGTGTTATTACGTACCTATGCCACTGCCAGCAGCTTTCCATAAGAGAAATTCATAACTTATAAAGCTTAGGGGGGGGGGAGAGGGTTATTGGTAGAAAATTTTTGGAGGAATTGACAAATTTTAAGATTCCATAACTATTGGTTTATGAATTTTAAAATAAAATTTGTTAATATTGGAAAGAGGATTTTTTTAATTCTATTTAAAATCCTTGTTATTGGAAAAATTTGGTTATCATTAACTTTAGCATTCTATTAAAGTCTATTGTTATTAGGATGTAACTGTTTTTTATTTAAGACTAAAATTTTTGAATATCATATATATACATAGAATTTTTGACATCTATGTAATAACACACACACACATACAAAACAGATAAGATTGAATAATGCAATAATAGAATATTACCAACCACAACCTTAACATGATCTAGAAACACAACTTCAATTCTTTTCTATAATCTTACATGTACGACTCTTTAAACAACAAAACTAAAAACTGATATAACATAAAATATTAAACAACCATTAATAGCATAATATACATTTGTTAATAATTAAAAAAAGCTACAAAACTATATGAGATGTGTAAGAAAAAAAATCATTTTTATTATCATTAACACGTGTTTATAAAAGTTTTGAAACTTAGAAATCTGGGTTTCTTTTTTACAATAATTTTTCTGAAAACACAAAAAAAATTTGAAAATTTATCTTTCCCTTTTTCTTACAATCATTAATTTCTTACTTAAAATCTAGGTGTTTTGTTCGCACATGCGAACATATTTTTTTATATACTTTTTGATATATATACTATTAATTTAAAGATTAAATTAAATAAAACATTAAATATGTATTATTTTATGAGTTTTTCAATTTCTTAATCTTTTATTTTTTATTGATTTAACATCATTACTTTTAGATAACAACATTAATATTTTTTAAATATGTTATTATCTTCAATCAATTTTTTATTATATTCATTTATAAAAAATTATATAATTAAATAAACAAATGTATAATTGTTCATATAAAGTGATGTCTAAGTCTTTTCATCAACGATACCTTCAAAGTAATACATGTAAAGCATAATTACTTCAAATTCATAATAAAACAAGTACAGCATATCAGTTTCTTTTACCAAACACGCTTATAAAAGTGACAGAAAACATAATACCTCTTGTCTAAAAGATGTTATGATCTCTTCTGAATATTCTTGTTTGGAGAACACCTTTACATCAACATCCTGCAGTGACATTTTCAATTCTTAGTAAGATACAAGTTGTTCATGATTGGCTTGTAAAAAATCTACAATGCAGATTCTACATCATCAACAGAAGGCAAGAACGTACAGATCCAAACCATAGACCGTGATAGACAGTTCCACGTGAACCTGTACACAGAAAGAGGGAAAATTATGAGAGAGTGTAACGGAACAGAGACTAGAAAACCACATAACCTGTATAATTCTTGAACATCACCTTATCCAATTTGTTCTCCAATTGTCAAATCTTCCCATAAGATTTCATAGTCCAAGCAGTCACTATCCATATCAACCTTGTTCATAACACTTCTGCTAGTACTTCCACAGCTGCTAGCACTGCTTGTGCTGTTCACATTAACAGAGGAAGACCAAGACCCGCCCACAGCCTCATTATTGGCAGCCTTATTACTCTGATGAGCTTGTTTCCAAGGCTAGATTTTATTATATATTTAATGTGATTCTTTAATTTATTTTAATATAAAATTAAACAAAAAAAAGAGAGGACCTAAAAATGTGTATTTTTCATAGTCATTAATTGTATATATATGTTAATCATATTAGATAATCTCGTAGCTTTTATTTAAGAAAAGAAAATATATTGTTTTGTACACTACTAATTATTTTAATAGTTAGTTTAATAAAAAGTATAGTATATATTTATATGGACTAACTAATTTTTCTAAGGATTCTAAGAATGATTATGGTGATGACACGTGTCTACAAAAACATGTTGTAATGCTCCAAGATTATTATATAGGAGATTTCTTTTAATAAAAAACCTTGGAGCTCAAATCGTCATTGTTGAATCGTTATGGCCGGAGCTCCCTTCATATTCTCTGGGAAAGTCACACGAATCACATTATTATTACTTGATCTCTCACATTTTGTTAAGGTAAAATGTGAAATGAAGAAGAAGAAAAATGTAGGTACTTGTAATCCTGCTTGGTCTCCGCTTCATCCCATCCCGCAAAAGGCTCAGTCCCGCAACAATCCGTTCCGCAAGGCTCGTAAATTTATGGGCCTAAAAAAACTCGAGCCGATCCCATCCCATGACAAACCTTTACGGGTCAGGCCCGTGGTCCAGGTCTATGATTGCATATGTACAAGTAGGGATAAGGAGTCAACATACACGCAGTTTTAACACAATGTTGAACAAAGAATTTATTTGAAGGAAAAAGATAAATAAAGAAAAGAGTTCCAAAAGATTAGCTCTTCTCTCACTGATAAAAATAAATGGGCCGGATGAGGACTTGAAGATCAAAAACATTGCTTTAGGCCCAAGTTACTAATATATATATATATAGACGTAGCTAGGGCTTAAAAAAAAAAAGATATGGCGAAACGAAGACGGCGTCCCTGTCGACCCTGCCATCCACGCAGGCCTAAATATAAGAAACCTCGGCGCTCTATTCATTCTCAACCTTTTACGGTGGTTAATTTGCATTTTATATCTTTAAAATAATAGTAGTAAATACCCTCTTTATTGATTTAATTCTCAAATTTACAGGAAAAGTCTGCGGCAAGGTTTGCTGCGGCAAGGCTTGCTGCTATTACCACCATGCCTGAGTCTCCATCATCAAGGTATTGTCTCTCTCGAATGTGTGTGTATATAATATGAAGTAGCTATTGGGATGGTTAATTGTTTGGTTGCTCATATATGCTTGGGATGTTTTGTTTTGGGTTTGACGACAGCATAACTAAGCAAGAAGAAGTGGAAGAAGCTCGCCATGATCAACCACAAACCCTAATCCCACTCATTAAGTCCTTTTCCAATGTTATGTAACTTATTGCGATGCATTATCTCATGACTTGAAATAAATTAAAACTTATGTTATGTTTGATTTGAGAAATCTTTTGTCATGATTATTATGTATGTATTTGGGATGTCCAGAAGTTTCTTTTGTTATATATACAATCGTCTCGCTATTAGCAATCTTAGTTTTGCGATAATAAATATATATTGCCAACAAACTTGAATTGAATTGCTAAACTGCTTTTAGTGAAGTATTTCACATGGAAAACAATTTTCTAAAATTCCTCCAAAGTAAGACACTGTCCTGTCTGCGGTTTTATCTCAAATCCAGACTGAAATGAAAGCTTAACGCACTTGGTACTAAACCAAAACTCTCACAGATAGCTTTAAGATATGACCAAATGTATGGATCTTCTAGTCTCACTGTCATTTCGGAAACAGTGCGTTAGACCTTTTTCTTCATAAATGGGGAAGTTATACCTGCATAGCATTTAAATTTTCCCACGGAATCACAAGCTCCCATAGTACTAATCCAAAGCTGTAAACGTCAGACCTGAGTTTAAAAGCATCGTTAGAGAAACTAATGAGCAAAAGAAGTTAACCAATCACAAAATGGGAATATACTTTTCGAAGAACCTCTGGTGCCATCCATTGAGGCTGCAAAACAGGTTAAAAAATGAGATGAATTGACTTCGCAAGAAAAAAGAGGAATCAGTTCGATAAGAGGTCTATGTTGAATACCGTTCCTCTTCCTGTCTTCGTAGTAAGGTATGTTTCAAGCTTGATACGGGAAAGACCATAGTCAGCAACCTATTAGATATGACACGGTATGGTATGTTAACGATGAAAACAGAGCCATAGTAATATTATTTTCTACTTGTGCAATTAAAAATCATAGTCACTCTTGACATTTTTTTGGCTTTATGTTTTCTCATTCAACTTCTCAGTTCCGACACAATGGAATTGCTTTAGACCAAATAACATTATTTTTGTACCTAAGCTAATAATCTCAAACCGTGTCATAAGTAAAATGAAACAACTCAAAATTCCATTAGAGACATGCATGTCCTGTCAATTGTCATTCACTGACAGCATTTGTACGTAATCTCCATCAGATGTTACCAACGACATGATGACGGATATTTATTACTTGCAAGGACTCAGGATTAAGGGAACTATATGGATTGAAGTGCAGGTGTGAATCTCTTTTAAACAAGATTATGCAGGTGTGTGTGAATCCTTACATTAAAAAATCTGTTTTTTTTTTTGTTAAAACAAAAGTATGATAGAAAATCAATAAACAAAAGCATTTTATACGAACCTTATGTACTTAATACAGCACTGTAGCTGGTGAAATAAGTGTTCGGTTAATCTCAGGTGTATATATAATCATCTCGTCCAGAGAAAGAAACGACGTTGATGATTAAGAAGAATAAGACGAGAGAGAGCCAAGCTTATGTATAAGCATGCCACTTAACAAAGCAAGTGTAACATCACGAAGAAGTCAAATAACAGGCAGTCTGCCACAACAAAATGCATCAACATGAACAGTAGAAGTCAATTAACAAAGCAGAGCCCAACATCATAAAGAAGTCAACATAGAACAAGCGCCTGGTGCACCCATCCCCAACAACACAAATGCATAAACAGAAGTCAAATTACTAGGCAGTTTATTTATCAAAGCAAAGCCCAAAATCACTAAGCAAAGCGACTGTTGCACCCCCATATCCTTATGGAAAGGGTACGGGTCTCAGGAGAAGTTTCGATAAGGTACTTCTTGTAGAACTTCAGGACATCCTCCTTCTCAATCTCTTTCAGATTCCTCCTAACTCTCTTGTTGAAATCAGGGAACATCCTGTAAACCAACAATCCATGCATTATTGTCACAAACTTCAAGTAAACTTCAAACACCAAAAACTACTACCTTTTTTCACTAATCTGAGCCCACAAATCATCTCCGTCATCATCAGGAAAATTCCCACGTACCGCTTTTTTGTGGTTTTTAAACACACTCGTTTTTACAGATTTCTACATATCACAAAGTAAGACAATTAATAAATAAATATATAACAAGTTACATATTTCAAACTAAAACTTACTAAGAATTCTTGCAAGCCCTTAACATATTCTCGGATTTTCTCTTCTAGAAATTCTGGGTTGTGCACTGAAGAGATGACACTTATAGTCAAAATCAGGATTCCATCCTTCATATCAAGTTCACTCGAAACTTCATATCCGAGATTGTTCTAGACTCTTGAGAAAGAAAGTTAATTAGAACTCAATAAAAATTACTTATTTTATTTGTTAAGTGAAAAAGAAAGCTGACCAAGCACATACTTTAGCCAGTAGACTATGTTCTCCTCTATCAATGAATAAAAGAGATGTAGGAGTGCTGTATCTCTAGCATTACCACGTTTTGTTCCAAACTGGAAACAGACCTATATCCAAACAAGAAACATATTATTGTAATGTAATATCAAAGAAATAATAGAAGTCTGAAACTATACCGTAGCAAGAGAGTTGATATCTGTCTTTATTTTGACAAAGTCATCAATATAATGATTAGAAGGTTCACAAGGACGAGGGACATCTTCTCTTAGATCATCTCGAAAATCTTCTTGAAGAGGAGTTATTTCTTGACTCTTAAAGAGTTCAGATATTGTTAGAGCTTCTTCTTTTGACATATTCCCAGAAAAAACACCTTGGATAAACATCTGGAAAATAAATTTTGATTAGATAAACTGAGTTACTGTTATCAGTTAAAACACAAAGAGGCAAAATTGTTTGACCTGAGACCGCAAATCTGAGACGAACTGCTTAACATCCTCAAAGTTAAGCAGCTTAAGGGCACCCAACATCTTTTCAACTGAATGACAGGATCTGGAGACCATTCCTTGAAACAGAGCTTTGGAATGGCCAAGCAGCTCAATAACGTTGTCTTTCAAAACAATAGCAACTACCTCTTTGTCAGTCTACGAAGAGATAAACATCAAAATAAACATTGTTAAAAAATTAGATTAGTGTCAGAAATGAATTTGCAAAAAGACATTCATAGATGAGATCATACCTCAAAACTATGAGGGGATGGAGAACAAGATTTAAGAACATTCCAAATGTCTGAGATGTAGAGATGGAAACTGTCTTTGAAACCGCTAGTCTTGATCTCTATCTTGTTTGTATCTAAAAAATTTATCGTGGTAGACAAATTAGCTCTCTTTCCCTGCACATTTAAAATTAAGTTTCTTAACCAATACATTTCATATAAAGAAAAGAGAAAACAAATTGAAACTTACTTCAGATAAGATAGATTCAAGCGAATCTTTCAGAAGCTGTAAAAAGATTTGGGCCAAAATCTGACTCTTTAAATCATCTTCAATCTTGAAACCGACAGAAAAAACGAACGTTGGAACACTGTCCTCAAGTGTATGCCACAGCTTAATGGAACGCTCATCCACAAGAAGACATGACTCAACTTCTTCATCAGCATCATCCATGACATCATCATCAGCAGCCTCCTCCTCATCATCAGCCTCCTCATCATCATCAGCCTCCTCATCCCCCTCATCATCAGCCTCCTCATCATCAACCTCCTCATCATGATCAGCACCATCCATGAATTCATCATCATCATCAGCCTCCTCATCCCCCTCATCATCATCAGCCCCCTCATCATCATCAGAAGGAGGTATTGTGGGCAAAAAACGGTTAGGAGGTGGGAACTGGAAATAATCTTCAGTGCTTGGGTTCAGCCATTTTTCAATAACATCTGATGGGATTTGAACTTCTTTATAGAAAGTTTGGAATCTAGGTTCAAGCAGATCTGCAAAAAAAATGTCTAGATTAGTTAATACCATAAAACTATGAATCGTATGTAGAAAAAAAAATGTATGAATTGCAAAATTATTAACATGTTGAGATGGAATCTTCTTTTAGAAAAAGCTTGTTTCGATCTGAAAAGTAATAAAAAAAAAAACATAAACATACCTTGTCCTTCATCAGACATTGATACGAAATCTAATCTCATGTTTCTTGGATCAAAACATTTTAGCAGCTCGTCAATTGATTCCCTAGTGCAGCTCTGATTGATAAAATCAGAACAGACAGCATCTTTGAGGGGAATATAAAGCATATTAACTGCAAAAAAGAAAACGATGTTAGCACAGTTGATTATAGTAAAAGTAGAGAACTTATGAGAAGTTGCAATTTACCTGCAAGTTTTTTGGTTAGAGCAGAAGCATCTGCACCTAGGTCATAGGTATCAAATAAACAAAATTTCATGTTCTTGATCTTGAAGAATTCTTCCATAATCCAAGAAGGTGCATTGTTTTGTCTCACAAATTGGAGATATTCATAAACATGACCGACAATATCAAACACCTGTCAATTTATTGAAAATATTAAAAGACAAATAGTGTTTTTAATTATTAATTAATAATGATATAAGAAAACATACCTTAGAACTACCAAGTTTGGTAAGCTCGAGAGAGAGCGAAAACAGACGACCCACGGAGGTACATGCGTACGTACCTTCAGGTTCCTTATCGTCATCTTCATCATCGACTTTATAGTCACCAGAAGATACATGTAGAGTAACCAACCAGAGTTTCGATCTCAACATAGAGTACAGAGATCCTTCCCCTTCTGAAGAAACATAATAGAGAGTTACAAACCAAACAACAAACAGTTAAAAAGACAGTTAAAAAGACAGACTTACTATGACCAAGTGCGATGACAAGAAACTGTTCAGGGATGTTCCCATATTCTATCGAAGGAATGGTCCAAGAAACTTCAAGCAGGTGATTGTCTTCAACTGATTTGGACAAAAACAGTGTGTGCTCCTTCCAAATAGGAGTAGATATGTGAATAGAGCTGAGTTCTGGCACTTGCACTTGTCTTTTAATAGGACCAAAATAAGATATCACCCAACTTTTTAAGACATCAAGAGGTTCTGCATTGAAAGAACATATAAACTGATAAATACTTGACCCTAAATAAAATAGGGAAGGAAAAATATAGAAAAAAAAAAGTGAGAATTACTTTTTCCGAGAATAACAAGGTTCATAGAAGAACCAACAAAGGATTCATCGAAAAGTTTTCTAAGAAGCTTAATGAGTTTCTTCTTCTTGACCTCGGAAAGTGACTCTCGATTACCTAAAGGGTTCAAAGAAGATAAGCCAAGCGGTCAACATCATATAAATAAAAAATAAAATTAAAAAGGAGAAAAGAGTAAGGATCTACCCCAAGTAAATCTGTTGAAAGGATGATCTGCTGGGGCAGTATGACCTCTAAGCTGATCAATCCTATTTTTGTCAGTTTGACGAACAGCTTCAAATTCTGCATTTTTTTCAAACCAATACATTTAAATATACTCAAAAATAATGATGCAAGATTATATAAATGGTATTTACCATAGTCAATAGCTGAAATCTCGCTTTCCAAACACTCTCGGTTAAACAGAGGCGATATGAACATGTCAGAAAACCTGACAAGTAGTTTGATCAGCATTTTTAAATGGAAAAAAAAAATTGCAACAAGCAAAGGAAGAAAAATGAGACAAAAACCTTTTAAGACCACCGTTAAGGCCAACATTGCTAACGTTAAAGTGAAACACCATAAAATCAAACTCTGTAAATGCGTTGGCCTCTCCACCATACTGACTTAGATAGTCCCGCAACTGTAGGAAAATTAAACTGTTGTTATAAGCAATTATGTAGTTAACAAACGAATCAAGTAAGTACCTACCTCGTTTGTGTCACGGTAAGAGGTGGTTCCCTTGAAGACCATGTGCTCTAGGAGATGAGCTAACCCTTGAGCATCTGGAGGATCAAAGGAGCTCCCAACTCGAACCATCATTGCTGCTGCAGATTCCGTCGCATCTGGGTCATTTATCAAGATTGCCTTCAGTCCATTGTCTAAGACGAGGCCTTTGTAAAACTTTTGGCTTCCATGAGGAGAGTTTAGTGCACACTCCATGATCTAAGATAATCAAAACACACAAAGGAAAAGTCTAGGTGAAAATAATACACACTCTGAAATAATGGAAGAAAAAAATTAATCCTGAGCTTTACTATTTATTTCTGACGCGTAACGTGTTAACGAGAATAACACAAATTAAGTAACAATGATACTTACCAATCCAGGATAACCGCATCAATTGAGGTCAAGAAATATGAGTAGATTTTACCAAAAAAGGAATTACTAGTTGAGAAAGAGTAAGGGAGACGAAACGTCACAATTAACTCTACTTGTGAACACGTGAACATTTTAACCTTCCAAAATCACTAAAAAGTCTCACATCTGGCTCACATTATTAAACACGAATATATACAGCATTAAATATAACTATTGTTCTTGTATCAGTTTGATGATACCAAACTATAAGTCAAAAAATATGAATCGAAGATATCATCGAAATCATAATTTATATTTCCCACCCAATCAGATAAAATATTCGTATACAAACATACAGCATCAAATGAAAAGATGATTCAATCTAAACAACCCTAAACATTTGAATTTCAATTTAATTTATATATTTCAACTAACAAAAGCTACAAAATATGCATCAAATGTTAAACTACATAGATTCAAAATTCATATATCTATTCAATAGATGATTAGGTAAATCTTAAAAACAAAAACAAACAAAGTGCCAGAATGAAGCATAAAACAGAAACTTTGTTGACCAAAATACATCATTGTCAACTTCCAAAATTATTTTACCAAATAAAGAACTACGAGTTGAGAAAGAGTAAGGGAGACGATATGTCACAATTATCTCTAATTGTGAACACGTGAACATTTTAACTTTGCCAAATCACTAAAAGGGCTCACATCTGAATCGTTAGGTGAAGAGAGATGAACACACAAGTTAGAGCACCCACATTGATGAACCTCCCTTGGGGGTTCATAGAAATAAAAAAATAATTTTTTTTTTTGTTATTTCCGTTTACTTTTTTTAAAAAAAAAAAAAAAAATTAATTTTGGACCAATCATATGTTGACACGTGGTGAACCCGGAGTCATCGGGGTTCACCGCGGTGAACTTTTGAGAGAGGAGTTCATAGAAATCTGATTTTAATATTATTTTTTTTTCTCGGTTTCCGTGTGAACTCCCCCCATCAACCCTTGATGGGGGTGCTCTTATCGGAATATATAAACAGTTACCAAAAAGTTACCGAAATGACTGTCAATTACTACTTTCCGTTATTACCATACCTTCCTTTTGACAAACGGTCCACGTAACACTATAAAAATTTGATATTTTGGAGTATAGGCATAATCCAGACCAAATCGAAATCGAAATTTCGATTTGATTATATCCGAATATGTTACTAGTTTTATTTATATTAAAATAATTTAAATGTTTTACAGAATTATAGGTTTTTTTATTTGTTATTTTTAACTATATCTAATTATTTAGATAGTTTAATTTGTTTTAGTTATATTTGTCAATAATTTATATATTTTTAATAAATTTTTAATTAAAAAAAAATTGGATGATTTTATATATTGATTTTAATCTGATCCGAAAGTCAAAAGTATTCGAAATAACCTGGTAGTTATTGAAATCTGAATGAAACTTATAAATATAATATCGAAATCCAAAAATTCGAATCAACAAACCGAATTATATCAACACCCATGCCTACTCGTGACCATGGCTGCTGCTGCCAGTGACATCGAGAAATGTATAACTAAATTATCAATGTTTTAAGATATTCATTCTTTTTTTAGGGTAAAAAGTGTTGATTCTTTAAGATATTCATTATTTTATCTAAGCAAAATCTTACTGTTCTACATGCAAATACCAAATCATCTCTTTTTAAACCTCTCGAATATATTATAAATACTTTTATGATCTTAGAAGCATGATTTGCATTTTCTTTTCGTAAGTCAAAAATAGCATCAGACATTTTAATTTATTGGAGAAACTTGAGTTCAATAACATAATTAGTTATCTAACCAAAACTCTCTTTTCTCTCTTCCGTTCACTTCCTACAACTATCAATGATCAAGAAAATTACTCACAATGTCCCAAGCCATATGGTTACTAGCGTCCATTCCAATTTTAATGTTTTAAACTCTGCAGCAAACGGAATATATAGACTTCCACAGCACAATATTTTTTTAATAGAATCAGCAGTTCAAAAAGAAAAAAAAACATAAAACGAAGTGTAGTATTTAGCGAAAGAGATGAAACCGAACTGTGGAAGGAACTCTGTCACGATACAGAGACGCTGAGGAGATGTCACAGCTCCCTGGGAAACCGATTCGGACTAAGCCCTGTTCTGTTACACAACCTTTGACAAAGGTTAATTTGCTTTATATACATATATTTACGTACNCAAAAAGAAAAAAAAACATAAAACGAAGTGTAGTATTTAGCGAAAGAGATGAAACCGAACTGTGGAAGGAACTCTGTCACGATACAGAGACGCTGAGGAGATGTCACAGCTCCCTGGGAAACCGATTCGGACTAAGCCCTGTTCTGTTACACAACCTTTGACAAAGGTTAATTTGCTTTATATACATATATTTACGTACAGTAATAGTAGTATTTACCCTCTTTATTGATTTAATTCTCAATTTTACAGTTAGTGGACAGTCTTGTTATTACCACCATGCCTAAGTCGCCATCATCAAGGTACTCTCATGCTCTCTCTGTGTCTAATGTCTGTGTATATAATACCAAGTAGCTATTCATCGGATGGTGAATAGCTAAGCACCTCCCATCAAGTTCAGAGGAGAAGAAGCTTATCAACCACAAAGCCTAATCCCACTCATTAAGTCCTTTTCCAATGTTTTGCAACTTAAAAAAACTTGCGATGCTTTATCATGACCTGAAGTAAAATAAAACTGATGTTATGTCATGATTATCATGTACTTGGGATGTCCAGAACACTCGGTTTCTTTTTTTTTGGTTATTTACAATCGGTTCAACAGGTTTCTGCTGGTTATACCAGCGGGATGACCATAACACTCGTTTTCATTGACAACAATAACAAGCACAACAATAACCAAGTCATGATCCAATAAAATGCAACAAAATTTTACTTCCAAATCTTTTGTATCTTTCAAGGAAAATGAAATGGATCTGCCTCGGGCACAATAATTATATATATCCTATCTTGCTCAGCTCCGCAAGCACATGACATATTCCAAACGAATTTACCTCTCGTAATGAGAGAGATATTATCAATCGAGCTTACTTGTATTAGTCTAAATACAATACAAGCGTGAAAGAACATTAGAACCTCTATCATTCAACCACTATCAAATCCAAAACATAACTTGCAATTTTTTTTTGAATGTGGAGTGTTATTACGTACCTATGCCACTGCCAGCAGCTTTCCATAAGAGAATTCCATAACTTATAAAGCTTAGGGGGAGGGGGGAGAGGGTTATTGGTAGAAAAATTTTGGAGGAATTGACAAATTTTAAGATTCCATAACTATTGGTTTATGAATTTTAAAATCTGTTATTATTGGAAAGATAAATTTTTTAATTCTATTTAAAATCCTTGTTATGTGTGTTTTTAAAAAATCTTTCGTCATGATCATGTACTTGGGATGTCTAGAACACTCGTTTTCTATTGCATATACAATCGGTTCGCTATTTTGCTATTTCTTTTAGTTGTTATTACCATCGACTTTCTCTTCTGTTGTGTTGAGAATCGTTAGCAATTTTATTTCCTAATTTTGCGATAAATATATATATTGCGAACAAACTTAAATGAATTGATAAACTGCTCTTAGGGAAGTAGTAAAGTATTTCACGTAGAGCATTTGGAAACAATTTTTAAAAATTCCTCCAAGTCTGTGTCGTGTCTCGTGTCTGCGGTTTTATCTTAAATCCAGACACAAATTACAATAATGGAATGAACACTTAAGGCACGCACTTGGTACTAAAATCCAAAAAGCTCACAGATTTAAATTATTCGAAGATGTTCAGAAGAAAATAATAATCAAAGGTTGGAAACAGGAAAGAATGAGCAGTGACTTCGAGTCTCTGGTTCATAAACCCCACAGCTCCAATCACCTCTAAATAGACATCTCTTTATATATGGTCTTGTATAGCTTTAAGATATAGCCAAACTATAGTATATAGTCTCTTCACATTTTGCTTTTTGTTTTCTCATTCAACTTCTCAGTTCTGACACAAATAATATACTATAGACCTACAACATTATTTTTTGTACGTAAGCTAATATTCTCCAACCGTGTCACAAATAAAATGAAATAAAAATTATTCCATTGGAGACTCCCCTGAATCATATGAAAGTTGACCCATGTTGATGGATACTTATTACTTGTTAGGACACAAGATTAACAATGGAAACAATACCTTCACTGTCAAGTTTCGATCAACCAACAGATTTGATGACACTTTAGAACGCGGTGAATGATCTTTTTTTATCAAAAGGTCTCTCGAATCTTTTATTTCTCTCCATAATTTTGAATTTAAAATTGAGAAAAATAAAAAATAAAAGGCTTATAAACATTGCTTTAAGCCCAAATTACTTGAATACATATATATAACTAGCTAGGGCTTCAAGCTTTGATTGGGAGGAGGCAAAGCAATGAAACGAAGAAAACGTGACTGTGAAGTTTCCCGTAGACGGAATACGAAGGCGGTTTCTTTTAGGCGCCGATCTAAGAAATCGTATTTGAATCTGCCCTGTTCTGATTCTGATTCTGATTCCGCTTCAGATACTGAACCGTTGAAAAAGGTTAATTTGCTTGCTGCTTTTATATATTAAATATATTTACATACAACGATTGAGGAATTTCAGCTTTTTGTTATTTAATTCTCAAATTTTACAGGAATTGTTACAGGAAAGTCATGTTACTACCACCGTGCCTCAGTCACTTTCATCCAGGTACTCTCTCTCTCCAATGTCTGTGTATATTAAGGAAATTTCAGTTTTTGTTGCTTGCTCATATATGTTTGGAATGTTTTTTTTCAGCATAGCCAAGCTTCACCTATCAAGTTCAGAAGAAGAAAGAAGAAGCTCGTGATGATCAACCACAAATCCTACTCCCAATCATGACTAAAGAACTTGCGATGCTTTATCTTGACTTGAATAATTACTCATGTTATGTGTGATTTGGAGGAATCTTTTATCATGATGATTATGTACTTACTTGGATGTCCTTAACTGGTCAAAACTATCGGTTTCTTTGATTATATATATACAATAATCCGTCGTTCGCTATTTTGCAAAAGTTACTATCAGGATCATTCTCTTCTAAACAATTCTTGTCAATAAGCGATTTTATTTCTTAATTTTGTATATTGCCAACTAACTTTTGAAGTATTTCACTATATAAAGAGAGCATTTTGAAAACAATTTTCTAAACTTCCTCCACGTAAAAGACAATAGTGTCCTGTCCTGGAGGTTTTTAATCTCAAATCCAGATACAAATCCAGACACAGGTTACACTAAATAAAAGATGAATCATAAGTCAAATAACTTTTCCACTAAAAGACTTTGTACACAAGTCCAGTCTCATAATACTTGGACTAAAACTTTTGAGAAGCTCAACTATTGATTCTCAGCTACAAGTTTGATTGAGATGTTGCACAGAGGTTGCACAGAGTCGAGAGAAGTGAATCGAGTGTATCAGTCACCATGTGTCGATCAACTTTTAGCATACGAGACTGAAGGATCAAAGATTGAGGTTGAGGGCATCAGATCGAGCAGTCTGGTGTCCATGAAAGGATTGATTCCAACAAGTTTAAGAGTCTTGGGAAATCTGAGTTTTTCTATATATTGCGATTTTTTGGATGTTTGGTCCCTGATCTTTGTCATTTTTTTATTTTGGCCCTCTAACTTTCAAATAAGGTGTTTTTTTCATTAATTTTTCCTCATATATATTTGGAATGTTTTTTCAGCATAGCTAAGCTTCTCCTATCAAGTTTAGAAGAAGAAGCTCGTGATGATCAACCACAAAGCCTCATGACTTAAAGAACTTGCAATGCTTTATCTTCTACTTGAATTACTTTTGTTATGTGTGATTTGGTTTTGGAGGAATCTTTTATCATGATTATCTACTTGCTTGTATGTCAAATAATTCGATTTGTTTTGTTATAATATACAACAATCCGTTCGCTAGCTATTTTGCATAAGTTTCATCAGGTTTATTATTCTAGCTGATCATTCTCTTGTCATTATCCCATTTTATTTCTTAATTTTGTATATTGAGAACAAACTTGAATTGAATTGCTTAACTAGAAGCATTGAAGTATTTCACTATACAGAGAGAGCATTTTGAAAACAATTTTCTAAACTTCCTCCACGTAAAAGACAGTAGTGTCCTGTCCTGGGGGTTTTTAATCTCAAATCCAGACACAGGTTACAAACAAGTTACATATAACATCTGACCCTTACCATCATTCTCCAACCATCTCCTCAGGGTCATAGCCTTGAAGTCTTTGCGGTCTAGCTCGCCTCATGTCCTAAATGAAATTATCAGATCGAACTTACCAATACCAAAGCTTTTTCTTCTTTCTCATTTCTCTTCAATGTGAATCAGATCCTGCTCTCTGAGGGGTTTATTTTTCCTTGAGAGAAGAGTTGTCTATCGATGCAGCACGGGTTGCCTGAAACTGTATAGTGTATTTCCTTTGAAGCTCTCTTAGTTTCTCCATAACTTCTTGGAACGTTGGTCTGCATTGTGGTTCACTGCAAAAAAACAATCTTACTTGCGTTAGCTGCTGCTTCATCTACTTTCAAAGACGTATTAGTCTAAATACAATACAACCGTATGAGAGAACATCAGAATCTCTATCAGCTAACTGTTTTTAGTTAAACTCTTCAACAACTATCAAAACCAAAAAACAGAACTTAGAAAAGTCTTTTGAATGTGTAATAATGTTATTATGTTTTGGAAGACCTTCATCACTTGAATGCCACAACTTTATGTAAGAGTTGTCCACAAGAAGATCAGCATCATCATCAGAATTAGATGCATCATCAGTCTTGGCCAGTTTGGTAAAAACGGGTTCATAGGAGGGAATTGGAAAGAACCATCTTCATAGAAAGGGTTCAGCCAAATATCTATTAACTAGGAGGAAACTTTCACTTCTGTATAGAATGTGTTGAAAAAATGTTCAGTCAAATCTGCAAATAAAGAGGAAACATGAGCATAACACACAAAATAAAAGATGAATCATAAGTCAAATAACTTTTCCACTAAAAGACTTTGTACACAAGTCCAGTCTCATAGTACTTGGACTAAAACTTTTGAGAAGCTCAACTACTGATTCTCAGCTACAAGTTTGATTGAGATGTTGCACAGAGGTTGCACAGAGTCGAGAGAAGTGAATCGAGTGTATCAGTCACCATGTGTCGATCAACTTTTAGCATACAAGACTGAAGGATCAAAGATTGAGGTTGAGGGCATCAGATCGAGCAGTCTGGTATCCATGAAAGGATTGATTCCAACAAGTTTAAGAGTCTTGGGAAATCTAAGTTTTTCTATATATTGCGATTTTTGGATGTTTGGTCCCTGATCTTTGTCATTTTTTTTTTATTTTGGCCCTCTAACTTTCAAATAAGGTGTTTTTTTCATTAATTTTTCCTCATATATATTTGGAATGTTTTTTCAGCATAGCTAAGCTTCTCCTATCAAGTTCAGAAGAAGAAGCTCGTGATGATCAACCACAAAGCCTCATGACTTAAAGAACTTGCAATGCTTTATCTTCTACTTGAATTACTTATGTTATGTGTGATTTGGTTTTGGAGGAATCTTTTATCATGATTATCTACTTGCTTGTATGTCAAATAATTCGATTTGTTTTGTTATAATATACAACAATCCGTTCGCTAGCTATTTTGCATAAGTTTCATCAGGTTTATTCTTCTAGCTGATCATTCTCTTGTCATTATCCCATTTTATTTCTTAATTTTGTATATTGAGAACAAACTTGAATTGAATTTCTTAACTGGAAGCATTGAAGTATTTCACTATACAGAGAGAGCATTTTGAAAACAATTTTCTAAACTTCCTCCACGTAAAAGACAGTAGTGTCCTGTCCTGGAGATTTTTAATCTCAAATCCAGACACAGGTTACAAACAAGTTACATATAACATCTGACCCTTACCATCATTCTCCAACCATCTCCTCAGGGTCATAGCCTTGAAGTCTTTGCGGTCTAGCTCGCCTCATGTCCTAAATGAAATTATCAGATCGAGCTTACCAAAACCAAAGCTTCTTTCTTTTTTTCTCTTCAGTGTGAATCAGATCCTACTCTCTGAGGGGTTTATTTTTCCTTGAGGGAAGAGTTGTCTATGGATGCAGCACGGGTTGCCTGAAACTGGAAGGTTAATTTGCTTTATATACATATATTTACGTACAGTAATAGTAGTATTTACCCTCTTTATTGATTTAATTCTCAAACTTGTAGTGAATGGACATTCTTGTTATTACCACCATGCCTAAGTCGCCATCATCAAGGTACTCTCTTGCTCTATCTGTGTCTAATGTCTGTGTATATAATACCAAGTAGCTATTCATCGGATGGTGAATAGCTAAGCACATCCCATCAAGTTCAGAAGGAGAAGAAGCTTATCAACCACAAAGCCTAATCCCACTTATTAAGTCCTTTTCCAATGTTTTGCAACTTAAAAAAAACTTGTGATGTTTTATCATGACCTGAAGTAAAATAAAGCTGATGTTATGTGTGATTTTGAGAAATCTTTTGTCATGATTATTATGTACTTGGGATGTCCAGAACACTCGGTTTCTTTTTTTGGTTATCTACAATCGGTTCAACAGGTTTCTGCTAGTTATACCAGTGGGATGACCATTACACTCGTTTTCATTGACAACAATAACAAGCACAACAATAACCAAGTCATGATAAATGTAACAAAATTTTACTTCCAAATCTTTTGTATATTTCAAGGAAAAAGAAATGGATCTGCCTCGGGCAAAATAATTATATATATCCTATCTTGCTCAGCTTTCTCTAATGTTATGCCAAGCGTCACAAGTAGAAAATATTTTTTTTGTATTTACCTTTCCCATTCTTCCACAACGACATATTCTCCTCATCAACCCAATTTGATACCTTTCCCAGCTTTCAACACATTCCCATTATCGATATTTTAGTACATATAATAATATTAAAAAGAAAATATCATCAAATACTGTTTTTGTAAATATCTTTTATTTAAGATTTTAAAAATAGAAAATTACTATTACATAATTTTTTTAAACAAAACTCATTTTTTCTTATTATCTAAATAATTATATATAAATTAAGTATGATATAATTTAACACATGTCACAATCTTAAATATATTCTTGTCATGTTTCACAATCTTGTTAATTAGTAACTGTGCAGAATCAAATTTTATATAATAAAATAACAATTATTTTTTGTTAATATAACTTTACAATTGTTTAAGTCTTCCTCATGGTCCAATTTTACAGTTCAAACTCTAGTCGCGATTGACCTATCACAGCTGAATCTAGAATCTGCATACTCAAAAATCAAAATTAAAGCAATGACAATAAACTTACACTAATCATTGTAACTATATATCCCTTTCAAGTCACTAAAAGGCTGAATTTGCAGAAACTTTTCATTAGAAAAATGAAGTATCTATAAGCTATTCAGTAAAACCTTTAATAGTATTAATTTGGTTTAAGATTCATGAAAAAAAGATCGTAAGAGTATATATTTTACATATCAAATTCTCGTCAACTGCTCCAAATTTTACCTCATAAATTTTTAAAACTTATTTAGAATATCATTAATTCATTAGTGCCTTTTCAGGTTATTACTTTGGTTTAAGCTCCAACGAGTAGAAAATTATCAACCAAATAATATTTTTCACACAGCTCCTCAAACCCTAAACCATTCCTTAAAAAAAACTAAACCATAATTCTTGACTAATTAAACTAGGCATGGACGTTCGGGTATCCGTTGGCGTTCGAGTCGGATTTTTCGGATTTCGGTTCTATTTTATAACACCTCCTAAATCCCATTTTAATAAATTTGTAAGTACGGGTCGGGTTCGGATATAATATATCGGTTTCGGTCGGTTTTGTATTACATCCTACAACCCATAAAATAATCATATATCTTTCGGATTTGGATTATATTGGGTCGGTTCGAATTAACACGCCTTCCTTCCAAGGCTAGATTTTATTATATATTTAATGTGATTCTTTAATTTATTTTAATAATGTAAAATTAAAAGAAAAAGAGGACACAAAAATGTGTTTTTTTCATAATCATTAATTGCATATATATATATATATATATATATATATGCTAATCATATTTGGTAATCTCGTAGCTTTTATTGAAGGAAAGAAAATATATTGTTTTGTACACTACTAATTATTTTAATAGTTATTTTAATAAAAAGTACAGTATATATTTATATGGACCAACTAAATTTTCTAAGGATTCTAAGAATGATTACGGTGATGACATGTGTCTACAAAAACATGTTGTAATGCTCCAAGATTAATATATAGGAGATTTCTTTTAATAAAAAACCCTTGGAGCCCAAATTATCATCATAGGAGTTCGAGTCATCATCGTCGGAGTTCGAATCGTCATTATCGAAACTCGAACCGTTATGGCCGGAGCTCCCTTCATTTTCTCTGGGAAAGTCACACGAATCACATTATTATCACTTGATCTCTCACATTTTGTTAAGGTAGAATGTGAAATGAAGAAGAAGAAAAATGCGGATACTTGTAATCTCGTTTGGTTCCCGCTTCATCCCATCCCGCAAAAGACCCAGTCCCGCAACAACCTGTCCTTCAAGGCTCATAAATTTATGGACCTAGAAAAACTCGATGCGAATCCATCCTGCGACAAATTTTTACGAGTCAGACCCATGGTCCAGATCTACGATTGCATCTCGACCCGAACCCATACACGCAGTTTTTTAACACAATGTTGAACAAAGAATTTAATTGAAGGAAAAAGATAAAAAAAAAAAAAAAAAAAAGAGTTCCAAAAGATTAGCTCTCCTCTCACGGGAAAATGGCATATTCCTACCCAAACAATTTCAATCGTGTCAATTACAACTCGAACAAACATCCAGTGCCAAATACGACCTGAACTACGTTATAATGCAAAAATACTACCTGAACTTTTTAAAACGTGCCTAAACTTACATTGATCGTAATATAACTTAGTCAACCGTTAAAATGATAAAACGACGTCGTTTTGATTCTATTATTAAAAAATGAACATTCTGGGACTCGAACCCGGGCTTTGTCACTATTTAAAACATACACATCAACCACTAGACTAAAGCAATTTTTTAAAAAAATATTACAAATTTGCAATTATATATGCTACTATACTTTTCAATCTTCTCTAATTAAAACTTTTGTTATTATTATTTT
>CAKOAT010775154.1:107290-214257 GCA_932364175.1 Eruca vesicaria subsp. sativa | reverse complement strand
CTTCAATAAACTTATATTATACTAAAATATAAATAATAAAATATTTATAATCATACAAAATTAAATATATTTCATGTTTTTCAACTATTTACAAAATGTCCATATATAAATTATTTTAAAAATAAAACTTAATGGTAATTTATTTTATTTTGGTAAAGTATATTCAGCTTATATTAATTTTAAGAAACAAAAGAAATTAACTTTCAAGTTTTAAAATTTTAAAATAATTTATATATGGACATTTTGTAAATAGTTTCAAAACATGAATATATTTAATTTTTTATAATTATAAATATTTAATTTTTTATATTTTAGTATTTATAAGTTTATCAAATATGTTAATATATTGATAAGAATCAAAAATAATAATAAGCAAAGTTTTAATTAGAGAAGATGAAAAAGTAAAAAAATTGCTTTAGTCTAGTGGTTGATATGTCTGTTTTAAATAGTGGCAAGGCCCGAGTTCGAATCCCGGAATGTTCATATTTTTAAAAAAATAATGAAATCGAAACGACATCGTTTTATCATTTTAACAGTTGACTAACTTCTATTACGATCAATGTAGGTTTAGACACGTTTTAAAAAGTTCAGATAGTATTTTTGAATTATAATGTAGTTCAGGTCGTATTTGGCACTAGATGTTTGTTCGGGTTGTATTTGGCACGATTGAAACTGTTTGGGTAGGAATAGGCCCTTTTCCCGACGTCGTTTTATCATTTTAACGGTTGACTAACTTCTGTTACGGTCAATGTAGGTTTAGGCACGTTTTAAAAAATTCAGGTAGTATTTGTGAATTATAACATAGTTCAGGTCGTATTTGGCACTGAATGTTTGTTCGGGTTTATTTGGCACGATTGAAATTGTTTGGGTAGGAATAGGTCTTTTTCCCCTCTTCTCACTGATAAAGATAACAGAATGGGCCGGATGAGGACTTGAAGATCAAAAACATTGCTTTAGGCCCAAATTACTAATATATATATATATACATAGACGTAGCTAGGGCTTCGGGAGTTTAAGCAGCGTAAAAAAAAAAAGATATGGGACGAAACTCAATAGCGAAAGCAAGACGGCGTTCCTGTGGACCCTTCCATACACGCAGGCCTAAATCTAAGAGACGGATTCGGAGTCGGCGCTCTGTTCATTCTCAACATTTTACAGTGGTTAATTTGCATTTTATATATCTTTATAATTATAGTAGTAAATACCCTCTTTATTGATTTCATTCTCAAATTTACAGAAATTGTTTCTGGAAAGGCTTGCTGCGGCAAAGCTTGCTGCTACTACCACCATGCCTGAGTCTCCATCATCAAGGTACTGTCTCTCTCTCTCTCGAATGTGTGTGTATATAATATGAAGTAGCTATTCGGATGGTTAATTGTTTGGTTGCTCATATATGCTTGGGATGTTTTGTTTTGGGTTTGACGACAGCATAACTAAGCAAGAAGAAGTGGAAGAAGCTCGCCATGATCAACCACAAACCCTAATCCCACTCATTAAGTCCTTTTCCAATGTTATGTAACTTATTGCGATGCATTATCTCATGACTTGAAATAAATTAAAACTTATGTTATGTTTGATTTTGAGAAATCTTTTGTCATGATTATTATGTATTTGGGATGTCCAGAAGTTTCTTTTGTTATATATACAATCGTCTCGCTATTAGCAATCTCAGTTTTGCGATAATAAATATATATTGCCAACAAACTTGAATTGAATTGCTAAACTGCTTTTAGTGAAGTATTTCACATGGAAAACAATTTTCTAAAATTCCTCCAAAGTAAGACACTCTGTCCTGTCTGCGGTTTTATCTCAAATCCAGACTGAAATGAAAGCTTAACGCACTTGGTACTAAACCAAAACTCTCACAGATGTAACATAACTATGCCAGCCGCGGTTCCATAAGAGCATCTCTGTATGCGGACTATATACGTTATGATATGGCCAAATATATAGCTTTAAGATATGACCAAATGTATAGATCTTCTAGTCTCACTGTCATTTCGGAAACAGTGCGCTAGACCTTTTTCTTCATAAATGGGGAAGTTATACCTGCATAGCATTTAAATTTTCCCGCGGAATCACAAGCTCCCATAGTACTACCCAAAGCTGTAAACGTCAGACCTGAGTTTAAAAGAGAAAGAAGCATCGTTAGAGAAACTAATGAGCAAAAGAACACAAAATGACAATATACTTTTCACCAGCAGCTTCAGCTTCGCAAGAAAAAGAAGAATCAGTTCGATAAGAGGTCTATGTTGAATACCGTTCCTCTTCATGTCTTCGTAGTAAGGCATGTCTCAAGCTTGATACGGGAAAGACCATAGTCAGCAACCTATTAGATATCATATGACACGGTAATGGTATGTTAACGATGAAAACAGAGCCATAGTAATACTATTTTCTACTTGTGCAATTAAAAATCATAGTCACTCCTGACATTTTTTTGGCTTTATGTTTTCTCATTCAACTTCTCAGTTCCGACACAATGGAATTGCTTTAGACCAAATAACATTATTTTTGTACCTAAGCTAATAATCTCAAACCGTGTCATAAGTAAAATGAAACAACTCAAAATTCCATTAGAGACATGCATGTCCTGTCAATTGTCATTCACTGACAGCATTTGTACGTAATCTCCATCAGATGTTACCAACGACATGATGACGGATACTTATTACTTGGAAGGACTCAGGATTAAGGGAACTATATGGATTGAAGTGCAGGTGTGAATATCTTTTAAACAAGATTATGCAGGTGTGAATCCTTACACTAAAAATATGTTTTTTTTCTTTGTTAAAACAAAAGTATGATAGAAAATCAATAAATTTTTAGTGGAACAAGAGATAAGTATTTTATACGAACCTTATGTAACTGTAGCTGGTGAAAAAAGTGTTCGGTTAATCTCAGCTGTATATATAATCATCTCTTCCAGAGAAAAAAACGATGTTGAAGATTAAGAAGAATAAAACGAGAGCGAGCAAAGCTTATGTATCTAAACACTCTACCTTGACAAGGTTACAAAGAAAGTGATAATAAGGATGCCACTTAACAAAGCAATTGCAACATCCCGAAGAAGTCAAATAACAAGGCAGTCTGTCACAACAAAATGCATCAACATGAATAGTAGAAGTCAATTAACTTGGAAATCTACCAAAGCAGTCCAACATCCTAAAGAAGTCAACATAACTAGGCAGCAAAACAGTTGCACCCCCATATCCTTATGGAAAGGATACGGGTCTCATGAGAAGTTTTGATCAGGTACTTCTTGTAGAACTTTAAGACATCCTTCTTATCAATCTCTTTCAGATTACTCCTAACTCTCTTGTTGAAATCAGGGAACATCCTGTAAACCAACAATCCATGCATTATTGTCACAAACATAAAAGTAAACTTCAAACACCAAAACTAATACCTTTTTTCACTAATCTGAGCCCACATATTTTCACCTCCACCATCTGGAAAATTCCCACGTACCGCCTTTTTGTGGTTTTTAAACACACTCGCTTTTACAGATTTCTACATATTACAAAGTAAGACAATTAATAAATATATATAACAAGTTATATATTTCAAACTAAAACTTACTAAGAATTCCTGCAAGCCCTTAACATATTCTCGGATTTTCTCTTCTAGAAAATCTGGGTTGTGCACTGAAGAGATGACACTTATAGTCAAAATCAGGATTCCATCCTTCATATCAAGTTCACTCGAAACTTCATATCCGAGATTGTTCTCCACTCTTGAGAAAGAAAGTTAATTAGAACTAAATAAAAATACTTATTTTTTTGTTACGTGAAAAAGAAAACCAAGCACATACTTTAGCTTGTAGACTATGTTCTCCTCTATCAATGAATGAAAGAGATGTAGGAGTGCTGTATCTCTAGCATTACCACGTTCTGTTCCAAACTGAAAACAGACCTATATCCAAACAAGAAACATGATATTGTAATGTAATATCAAAGAAATAATAGAAGTCTGGAATCAAAGAAGTAATAAAAGTCTGAAACTATACCGTAGCAAGAGAGTTGATATCTGTCTTTATTTTGACAAAGTCATCAATAGAATTATCAGAAGGTTCAGAAGGACGAGGGACATGTTCTCTGAGATCATCTCGAAAATCTTCTTGAAGAGGAGTTATTTCTTGACTCTTAAAGAGTTCCGATATGGTAAGAGATTCTTCTTTTGAAATATTCCCAGAAAAAAGACCTTGAATAAACATCTGGGAAATAAAAATAAATTTTGATTAGAAACTAATAAATTTTGATTAGAAACTTGAGTTACTGTTATCAATTGTTTACCTGAGACCGCAAATCTGAGACGAACTGCTTAACATCCTCAAAGCTAAGCAGCTTAAGCGCATCCAACATCCTTTCAACTGAATGAAAGGATCTGGAGACCATTCCTTGAAACAAAGCTTTGGAATGGTCAAGCAGCTCAATAATGTTGTTTTTCAAAACAAAGGTAAGTATCTCCTTGTCAGTCTAAAAAAAGATACACATCAAAATTAACATTGTTAAAAAATTAGATTAGTGTCAGAAATAAATTTGCAAAAAGACATTCATAGAGATTATACCTCAAAACTATGAGCAGATGGAGAACAAGATTTAAGAACATTCCAAATGGATGAGATGTAGAGATGGAAACTGTCTTTGAAACCGCTAGTCTTGATCTCTATCTTGTTTGTATCTAAAAATTTTATCGTGGTAGACAAATTAGCTCTCTTTCCCTGCACATTTAAAATTAAGTTTCTTAACCAATACATTTCATATAAAGAAATGAGAAAACAAATTGAAACTTACCTCAGATAAGATAGATTCAAGGGAATCTTTCAGAAGCTGTAAAAAGATTTGGGCCAAAATCTGACTCTTCAAATCATCTTCAATCTTGAAACCGACAGAAAAAACGAACGTTGGAACACTGTCCTCAAGTGTATGCCACAGCTTAATGGAACGCTCATCAACAAGAAGACATGACTCAACTTCTTCATCAGCATCATCCATGACATCATCAGCAGCAGCCTCCTCATCATCATCAGCCTCCTCATCCCCCTCATCATCAGCCTCCTCATCATGATCAGCACCATCCATGAATTCATCATCATCATCAGCCTCCTCATCCCCCTCATCATCATCAGCCCCCTCATCATCATCATAAGAAGGTATTGTGGGCAAAAAACGGTTTCGAGGTGGGAACTGGAAATAATCTTCAGTGATTGGGTTCAGCCATTTTTCAATAACATCTGATGGGATTTGAACTTCTTTGTAGAAAGTGTGGAATCTAGGTTCAAGCAGATCTGCAAAAAAAAATGTCAAGATTAGTTAATACCATAAAACTATGAATTGTATGTAGAAAAAAATGTAAGAATTGCAAAATTATTAACTTGTTGAGATGGAATCTTCTTTAGAAAAAGCTTGTTTCGATCTGAAAACTAATAAAAAAAAACATAAACATACCTTGTCCTTCATCAGACATTGATACGAAATCTAATCTCATGTTTCTTGGATCAAAACATTTTAGCAGCTCATCAATAGAGTCCCTATTGCAGCTCTGATTGAGAAAATCAGAACAGACAGCATCTTTGAGGGGAACATAAAGCATATTAACTGCAAAAAAGAAAACGATGTTAGCTAAGTTGATTATAGTAAAAGTAAAGAACTTATGAGAAGTTGCAATTTACCTGCAATTTTTTTGGTTAGAGCAGAAGCATCTGAACCTAGGTCAGAGGTATCAAAGAAACAAAATTCCATGTTCTTGATCTTGAAGAATTCTTCCATAATCCAAGGTGCGTCGTTTTGTCTCACAAATTGGAGATATTCATAAACATGACCGACAATATCAAACACCTGTCAATTTATTGAAAATATTAAGTTTATGACCGACAATATCAAACACCTGTCAATTTATTGAAAATATTAAAAGACAAATAGGTTTTGAATTAATAATAATATAAGAAAACATACCTTAAAACTACCAAGGTTGGTAAGCTCGAGAGAGAGTGAAAACAGACGACCCACGGAGGTACATGCGTACGTACCTTCAGATTCCTTATCGTCATCTTCATCATCGACTTTATAGTCACCAGAAGATACATGTAGAGTAACCAACCAGAGTTTCTCTCTCAACATAGAGTACAAAGATCCTTCCCCTTCTGAAGAACAAAATAGAGAGTTACAAACCAAACAACAAACAGTTAAAAAGACAGTTAAAAAGACAGACTTACTATGACCAAGTGCGATGACAAGAAACTGTTCAGGTATCTTCCCGTATTGTGGCGAAGGAATGGTCCAAGAAACTTCAAGCAGATGATTATCTTCAACTGACTTTGAAAAAAACAATGTGTGCTCTTTCCAAATAGGAGTAGATGTAGCAATGTGAGAAGAGCTGGATTCTGGCCCTGGCACTTGTTTTTTAATAGGACCAAAATAAGATATCACCCAATTTTTTAAGACATCAAGAGGTTCTGCATTGAAAGAACATATAAACTGATAAATACTTGACCCTAAATAAAAGAAGGAAGGAAAAATATAGAAAAAAAAAAAAGTGAGAATTACTTTTTCCGAGAATAACAAGGTTCATAGAAGAACCAACAAAGGATTCATCGAAAAGTTTTCTAAGAAGCTTAATGAGTTTCTTCTTCTTGACCTCGGAAAGTGACTCTCGATTACCTTAAAAGAAGATAAGCTAAGCGGTCAACATCATATAAATAAAAAAAAGGAGAAAAGAGTAATGATCTACCCCAAGTAAATCTATTGAAAGGATGATCTGCTGGGGCAGTATGACCTCTAAGCTGATCAATCCTATTTTTGTTAGTTTGACGTGCAGCTTCAAACTCTGCATTTTTTTTCCAAACCAAGACATTTGAATATACTCAAAAATAATGATGCAAGATTATATAAATGGTATTTACCGTAGTCAATAGCTGAAATCTCGCTTTCCAAACACTCTCGGTTAAACAGAGGCGATATGAACATGTCAGAAAACCTGACAAGTAGTTTGCTCAGCATTTTAAAATGGGAAAAAAAATTGCAACAAGCAAATAAGACACAAACCTTTTAAGACCTCCATTGAGGCCAACATTGCTAACGTTAAAGTGAAACACCATAAAATCAAACTCTGTAAATGCGTTGGCCTCTCCACCATACTGACTTAGATAGTCCCGCAACTGTAGGAAATTTAAACTGTTGTTATAAGCAAATATGTAGTTAACAAACGAATCAAGCAAGTACCTACCTCGTTTGTGCCACGGTAAGAGGTGGTTCCTTTGAAGACCATGTGCTCTAGGAGATGAGCTAACCCTTGAGCATCTGGAGGATCAAAGGAGCTCCCAACTCGAACCATCATTGCCGCTGCAGATTCCGTCGCATCTGGGTCATTTATCAAGATTGCCTTCAGTCCATTGTTTAGGACAACGGATGTGTAAAACTTTTGGCTTTCAGGTGGAGTTTCAACTTTACACTCCATGTTCTGCGACAATCAAGAGAGGACAAAATCTACGTTAAAGACGGAATCGATCCGTGAACGAAGAATAAAACTTAGCTTATCATCTTAACGAGAATAGATTAACGACAATGAAAATCGGTATGATCTAAAATAAGAATAAACAGAGGACAAAATCTAGGTTAAAAACAGAATCGTTCAGTTCTTACACACTGTAAACTAAGAATGAAAATTAGCTTATCATCTTAACGAGAGTAGCACAAATTTTAGAAACCATACCAATCAGCGACGATCGTGCCAATGAAGATCGAAGAAAAACTGGAGTAGAGAAAGAGTAAAGTAAACTGAGACGAACCGCGTCAGAAATATCTACTTGTGAACATTTTAACCCTTCAAAAACCGGTTAAAAAAAGGCTCACATCTAACTCACACTCACATTGTTGAGGCCTTAGAAAAGCCCAATGTTTAGTAAACTTAGCTACAAACATAAAGCACCAAATCAAATACAAATGGTAATTTTCTTGTTTCGGTTTGACAATATGAATCGAATTATATGGGAGAAGGTTTGATCCAAATAAAATTTTGTATTTCCCATTCAATTAAGGTTAAAATTAGTATATAAACATATACATAATCAAATTAAAACAAGATTGAAATCATTCTATCTACACAGAAGTGAACAATTGAATTTCAATTTAGCTTATATATCTCAAAAGTCTAGCCAATAGATAAATATTCCAATCTTCAACACACAAAAACAAGGATAAGTACAAGTATATACATAAGAATGAAGCAAAAGTGTTTTGAAAAACATAAACTTCGTTGACCTAGACAAATCTTAGATTTATCCCTTTTGACTATATTGGTGTGTTATAAGCTTAGACCTAGCAATCATGGCAGTCTATAAGCTTAAGCAGGATAACTTTCGGGTCATCGGATCCGGGAATAATGGCCACAATTATATACAGACCAATATCCCGTACCCGGATCTGAGATTTGCCATGGAAAATCAAATAAAACAGATTGAAGACACAATTCAAAGCATACAAAAGAAATGAGAAAAAGGAATAAACATAAGAACAGACTCGATAAAACATGATCGGTTCAGGCAAAGATTAAACACCAAGAAGTAGACCAATAAGAAAGAAAGAAAAAATATATGATTATGAAGGCTTTGTAAATTAGTAATAAGAGAGAGAGAGAGAGAGAGAGAGAGAGAGAGAATGAAGAGTGAACAAAATGAGGAGGAAGTGGACGTTTTATATACACAGGTGACGGATTAGGTCAAGGTGCAATTATACTGTTTAACAATCAAGGTTAATTCTCCAGCTGTCACTAATTCAAGGCTCACTTAATTTTCTGTGATATTTATTCACTAATTATTTAAAATCTCTTTCTACTTTTACAAAAGTAATATTCTCTATTTCTATCTTATAGAAATCGTAATATTCTCACATTCTTATCTTGAAGGAAAAATCTATCACATTTAATTTTCTGTGATTATAAACTTTTTCTCCTTTTACAAAAGTAATACCCTCTATTTCTATCTTCCGTAATTTTCTCACCTTCAATGTTGAAGGGAAAATCTATCTCGTTATATATATAACAATTAACCTGTTAACCAAAATATATATAATAGATTTAGTTTCTGTAAAATTATAAAGTGTTAAACCAACTAACTTTGTTTAGAATATACAAATATACAGTTACATAAAAAGAATACAGATATGCTCTATACTCTTCTCTTACTTTATACCGAAATTAATAGTCTCTGACAAGCGGACCACATGCAATATAACTGTAGACGTGGATTGTCTGACCACAAAGTAGCACTAATTTCAAAATTAATAGAGAAAATTTCAAACAACTGAATGGTTAGGTGAAGAGCAATTCACGCACAATTTATTGGAATAAATAAACGGTTACCAAAAGGTTTCCGAAACACCCGAAGTGACTAAAATAATTCACTTATCGGAATAAATAAACGGTTACCAAGGCTCACTTAATTTTCTGTGATATTTATTCACTAATTATTAAAAATCTCTTTCTCCTTTTACAACAGTAATAGTCTCTATTTCTATCTTATAGAAATGGTAATATTCTCACCTTCTTATGTTGAAGGAAAAATCTATCTCATTATTATAATAATTAACATATTAAGCAAAAATATATAATAGTATTAATGTCTGTAAAAATATAAAGTAATAAATCAACTAACTTGGTTTAGAATATACAATTAGACTCTTCTTTATTTATAACGAAAATTAATAGTCGCTTGACAAGTGGACCACATGCAATAGACTTGACAAACGTGCACTGTGCGACCACAAGCACAAGCAGCACTAAACCTTTTGACCACAGAAATCAGTATCCTCCTTTTGACAAGCGGTCCAAGTACACTCTCCTTTTGTGCCACATGGGCCACACGTAGCACTATCTTCGAAGAGAAGAATTCATTTTTGTTAAAAAGAAGAAAAACTCTGTCGGCAACTCTTTAAAAGTCTCGTGACCATTGAGAAGCGTATATTGTTTTTTTTTTTTTTTTGAAAAAGCATTCATAAATCACGGCAAAAGTTCTTTATGGAAAACAAATGTCGATTCTTTAAGATAGTTATTCTTTTAATCTAATATCCGAGTAATTCTACATGCAAACCAAGTAATCTAATATCCGAGTAAGTCTACATGCAAACCAAGCAAAATCTTAAAATTCTACATGCAAACCAAGTAATTCTCGAATATATGATAAATATTTTTATGACCTCAAACATGATTTGCATTTTTTTTGTCTTGACTCAAATAGCACAGGACACTTTATTGGGAGAATTTCAATTATACCACTTTGGTGGTACCACTTTTCATGTTTACCATCAACAAAGGAACATTTTCAAAAATACACATTTAATTAAAGGATAAAATACTTATATATCCTTATTCTTTATATATATACATAAAATAAATATTAAATAAAATATTAACCCTAAACCCTATAACATTAATTCTAAACTCTAGACCCTAAAAAGTAAACCCTAAACCCTAAAAATCAACCCTAAACCCTAAAATATTAATTCTAAACCTTAAACCCTAAACTCTAAACCCTAAAAAGTAAACCCTAAACCCTAAAAAATCAACATTAAACCCTAAACTATCAAACCTAAACCCTAAATTCTAATAGTATTTTGAGTATTAAAATTTTAATGGTAAAGTTGGTTAGTGTAAAATTGAAAAGTGATATCTTGAAAGTGTTATTTTTGATAATTTCCCCACTTTATTTATTCTCATAAACCTTGACTATCATCTGATGGCGTGGGATGATATTTATCTTTCGCAAATACGTGATATGTAATGTTTTCATATATGTTATATTTCTGTTATGATATGAGTATTTGTTAGTTGACTATCCAATACTCAGATCAAATAATAACCTATATGATGTGCTGATCACTGGCTCTTTCTGTGAGAGGGGCATCTGCCCCAACAACTTTTTAAAAATTTCATGTCAAAACATTAAATAGTTCAATATACTCCCATTATTTTTAGAAAATATCCTATTTATGATTTTAATTTTAAAAATACACTTTGTTTTAAATTTTTGCTGTCTTACATGGAAAAGACTATTTTCATGGCTTTTAATTTTTTTTATAAAAAATATTAACTATTTTCTGATATTTCCTGTCAGTTAACAAATACTCCAAAATGAGAAGAAGAAAAACAAGGGATGAAGTATTTTGACAACTGAGTTACAAAAAGAAAAAAGAAAGTATGTTGACAATTGGTTAGAAAGAAGAATAATCAAAATGGAAGTGTCAAAAGAAACGATTTTTTTCTTTCTTTGAAATCAGATAGAAACAACCAAATTCAAATGACTGATCACCATTGTAGTTGCTTCAATCAATAAATATTACTTGGATTTCGATAAATTTATCTAATTCTTCACATCAGCTAGAACAAAAAATAATTTCAGACAGAGTGTTTGAAACACAACACATGCCCCTGTTCTCTCTCTCTGCTCATCTCGCTCGGCAAACACATTTGCACCATCCAGCGACACAACTTGAAACTTGAGATTTTGATTCTAATTAAACCAACCGTGTCATTCTTAAACCAGAATACGAATTGATTATTCCAGATAGTGGCTTCATGTTATTATCATATATCTATGTTCTCATCAATCCCATTCACCACGAATTTATTTTATATAAAATAAATTATTTTACAAGATTTGATTAATTTATCCCTAGAAACTAGTTATAGCCATTTCAGGAATTTATTATCTTTGTAAAATCATTTTAAGAATTTTATTAGTTTATTCCTTTTCAAATATCATATATTATTAAAATAATGTTGATATTTAGTTGTTTGAGTTTATAAAAAAAATATTTAGTTGTTTGAAAACATGATCTTATTTAGTTTATTGAATTTTTTACAGTTATCATTAATAAAGTATTACGTTAAATGTTGTTTTTGTTGTTGTTGAATTGTTACGTCTTATAGCATATATAATCAGTACAATATCATGATTGATTTTTTTTTTAAAATAACAAAAACAGATTGACAAAAATAATGAAATACAGAATCAAAGATGATAAATTTTGACAAAAATAAACAAATATGATAAATAAATAAATAAGAAAAAACACGATAAGATAAAATTGCAGATTCGACTTTGAACTATAAGATAAATACATGTGTGGGAAATAGTGATTAAGAAACACTGAAAATGGTTATTAGCAAAAAAAAAAGCCTGTTTTGAAAATTGAACAAACAATACGACATGTTCCAAAACGACGTCGCCAAAGTTAAAGACGATAAATTAACAAGTACAGTTACAACCCTTCACTTGGTTGACTTGCAATCGAGTTGGTCAAATTTCTCTCACACTCTCTTGTCAAGAATCGATTGAAACATTAAGAGAGTCGGGTTACGAATACAAACATTAAATGGAAAAAGTAAATTCTTGGATTCTGAGGGAAGAAGTGCGTAGTGGATGACATCACCGACAGCAAAGTTAAAGTTAAAAAAGGCTCTCCTGAAGTTGATTTCTTTTCTTTTGATGAAAAACTGAAAATGTGCCAGAAATAGCATAAGCAGTGGATGCTATTTGTAGTAAGAAGGCATCTTAATCCTTTTCCATCGCCAAAAAATCTTGTTTCTTGGTCAATTATAATATAATGCATTACCACGAATATTTTATCTTCTTACGTCACCATTTATTCTTTCATACGGATTCAGATTTCAACTACAGCATACACGATTAGATATTGTTTCAACTAGAGGACTGTTTACCTTGTGATACATATTTTTAGGTCGTGTAACGGATATTTGAGGTTTTATTACGGGTTCTGACTCTAGGCATCATCCAATAAAATGTGAACTAACTACCAATTATCTAGAACATCACGTGTTTAAATAATATACTCACAATGTCCCATGCCATATGGATACGTCGCCTCGAGTCCAATTCTGATATGTTGCTCAGCAGCAAACGGAATAGACTTCCACAGCATAATATTGTTTTAATAGATTGAATCAACATTTTGGTCCCAAGTTCAAAAAGAAAAAAAAAACATAAAAGGAAGTGTAGAAATAGAATTAGCCGAAGAGATAAGACCAAACCATGAAAGGGACTACACAGAGACGCTGAAGATATGTCACAGCTCCCATAAGCAGTAGGACACTTGGATGTCTAAGTCTTTTAATCAACGATGCCTTCAGAATAAAGCAAATGTACATCATAGTTTCTTATGAGGAGTTGAAGATTATAAACATTGATTTAGGCCCAAATTACTTGTATATAGGGGTACTACCTGGGCATAAAATCCCGAACCCAAAATCCGAACCAGACCGAACCAAAAAATCGGATCCGTTATCCGACCTGAAATGTAAAAATATCCAAACGGGTCTTCTAGGATGGTACAAAAAAATTTCGAATCCGAAATGTTATTTACTGAACCCGAACGGATCACCCGAAATATCTGAATTTAATAGACAATATAAATATTTTTAATATGTATAAATATTTTAAATATTCAATTTAATATCTATTTTGATATGATACATACAATAAATACTAAATTATAAATAAATACCTTAAATATATAATTAGTTAGAAATAAGTACTTTATAATTTGCTCGTTAAAATAACAAGTTTAGTCTATATGTAAAATAATGTATATTGTTTACAAATGATGTTTGTTTTCATGATTGATTTAACATTTTATGTTATTTTTATCAATTTTATGTGTTTAGGATTAATTTCTATTTAGTTTAAGTGTTTTTCTTTTTTTTTTTGTTTTAAAATTTTGTTTTTATTTCGGGTATATCCAAACCGAACCGAAATAACTCGAAGCCGAACGATATATGGTTACTTTATAGGTTTTATGATGCAATATAAATTTGAATTGAACCCCAGTGTTATTATCTGAACGCGACACATACTAATAAAATATTAGAAAGAGACCTATGATCGTAAACATGAAAATCCGAAAATCCAAAATACCCGATCTGAATCCAATCGATACCCAAATGCTCAAACCTACGGTATGTATACATATATATATATATGTAGTTAGGGAGTTATTCAAAAAAAAAAAGTAGCAAGGGCTTCACCGTAAAAAGTGTTTTGGGAGGAGGCAAATGAATGAAATCAAGACGATGTCCCATTATACACTACGCTAAACGCGAGTGCCCTCGTAGGAAACTGATTCGGACTAAGCTCCGTTCTGCTACGCAACCTTTGACAAAGGTTAATTTGCTTTATTTATGTATTTACATATATGGAGTAATAGGCTTCGAATTTTCTAACCGCCCGCTCCGCATCGCAGTTAACAATAACAAAAATCTTTACATATACCATATATCTATACATTTTTATAATTGTTATAACCATACCGCAGTTAAACCGCTTGTCCCGCACCGCTCAACCCGCTGTTACCATTTGGAGTCATAGTAGTAGTTACCCTCTTTATTGATTTAATTCTCAATTTTACAGTTAATGAAAACTTTTGTTATTACCACCGTGCATCATTCGCCATCATCAAGACTAAACTTGTTATTTTAATGGAAACTCTTGTTATTACCCTCTTTATGGATTTAATTCTCAATTTTACAGTTAATGGAAACTCTTGTTATTACCACCATGCCTCAGTCGCCATCATCAATGTAGTCTCTCTCTCTCTCTCTATGCCTAATATTTGTATATAATAATATCAAGTAGCTATTTGGATGGTGAATTGTTACTTGCTCATATATGTTTGGAATGTTTTTTCTTTTGTGTTCCTGACCATAGCTTAGCTAAGGTGAAAGGTGAAAAGAAACCATAAATGAGATATTGGGAGGTTTGATTGCAGAAGGGTTGAATAGTGTCGATTAATCAACTTTATGGTTGGAGGTGAAGAAGAAGAGAGGAAACGATGACGATGAAAAACTTTGATAGTTTTTATTGGTTTAATGGACCGTCTCTTCTAACAATTTGGATTAAAAACAAATTAAGCCAACATTATCCAGAACCATGTTGATATGGTGAAAATCTAGTTTTCTATTGATCGATTATATCTGACGATGTGGACACTCTCTCCACAGCTTATATCGGACTTTTAGTATTAGTTTGATGTTGAATAAATAATTTATTTGAAGGAAAAAATAAAAATAAAAAACATTCCTTTAGGTCCAATGTTATGTAACTTAATGCGATGCATTATCTCATGACTTGAAATAAATTAAAACTTATGTTATGTTTGATTTTGATAAATCTTTTGTCATGATTATTATGTAGTTGCGATAATAAATATATATTGCCAACAAACTTGAATTGAATTGCTAAACTGCTTTTAGTGAAGTATTTCACATGGAAAACAATTTTATAAAATTCCTCCAAATCGACGGATTGAACATACAGTAATTTGAAAGATTGACGTAAATATATACATTTGGAGAGTATACAAAAAAAACAGAAATGAACGGTTTTTCATATGTTTAACGCAAATATATTGGGGGGTAGTGGCATAAATATGACACTTTTTTTTTAACCAAGTAAATATGACATTTTAAAAGAGTCGGGTTACGAATAGAAACATTTAATATGGTGACATTCTTGGTTTCTGAAAGAAGAAGTGCGTAGTGGATGACATCACCAAAAGCAAAGTTGAAGTTAAAAAGTCTATCCGAAGTGGATGATTGTTCCTCAAAAACCTGAAAATGTGCCAGAAATAGCATAAGCAGTGGATGCATTCTAGTAAGAAGGCATCTTAATCCTGTTCCATCGCCAATAAATCTTTTTTCTAGGTCAATTATAGTAAAATGTTATTTTACCAAAAAAGAAGAAGAAAAATTATAGTTTCATACGGACCAATACTTTATTTTCTTACGTCTCACGATCCTTTGTATTTTTTCATACGGATTCAGATTTCAACTACACAGCATACTGTACAATAGATATGTGAATATTACAAAATTAGATATTAAGCAACATTCTGATTTAACTTGCTGTGAATAAAATAATTATGGTCGAGAGACGACCATAACGAGCGCATAGTTGTTTCAACTATAGAGGACTGTGTGATACATTTTTGAGGTCGTGTCACGCCATCACGGACATTTGAGATTTTATTACGCGTTTTGAGCAAGAAACAAACACAAACCATCCTTGACTCTAAACACACCTCAGCACAAACGTGAACTAACTATCAATGATCTAGAACATCATCACGTGTTTTATGTATAAATATTTACATATAGCGATTGAGGAATTTCAGCTTTTGATATTTAATTCTCGAATTTACAGGAAATGTTACTGGAAAGTCTTGTTACTACCACCATGCCTCAGTCGCCATCATCAAGGTACTCTCTCTAATGTCTGTGTATATGATATCTCAAGTAGCTATTCGGATGGTGAATTGTTGGTCGCTCATATATGTTTCGAATGTTTTTTTCTTTTATTTGTGCCTGACCACAGCATAGCTAAGCAAGAAGAAGAAGCTCGCCATGATCAACCACAAAGCCTGTCTAATCCCACTCCTAATGACTTTAAAAGACTTGCGATAATTTATCATGACTTGAAATAAAAAAATTTTAAAAAAGAACTTTTTATTTAGTTTATGTTTTATGTGATTTTGAGATATCTTTTGTCATGATTATGTATTCCAGATCACTCGTTTTCTTCTGTTATATTTTACAATAGGTTCAACAGGTTTCTTCTAGTTGATATATACCAGCGGGATGACCATAACACTCGTTTTCATTGACGACAATAACAAACGCACAAGTGACACAACAATAACAAACACATCATCCAACAAAATGTAACGAAATTTACTTCCAAATCTTTGATTCATTCTCGGTTTTTTTCATCTGTACAAGCTATTCTTTCAAGGGAAAAGAACCGGGTCTGCCTCATGCATAATTAATTATATATATTCTCTCAAGCTCAGCTCGCAAGTACATGACATATTTGAAACGAATTTACCTCTCGTAAGACAATTTAGTTTAGATAGTGGTAGTTAAGTTGTTGTTTCCCTCATACACTTAACACTTGTTATATAGAACAAAACATATACAACACATAGTGATTATATAACATGCTTGGCTAATATGCACACTTTACCGTGTGATTACAACAAACTTTTTTGATATGACATGCTTGGCTAACATGCTTCATCTCTTGATATATTCCCAAAGAATAAACCTGCAATAAACATCTGAAAAATGAATTGATTACATAAATTGAATTAAGGTTAACAATTAAGACAAATGAAATAATTAGTTACATTAGAACGCAACTCTGAGATAAAATGAATCAAATCATCAAAATCAATGACCTCAAGTTCACGCAACATTGCATTGAAAAAATGAGAAGATTTAGAAACTCTTTCTAGCAATAGATACTCTGAATGGTCACCGAGCTCAGCAATGTTGTTAACTAAACCAACCCCCACAATCTCTTTGTCAGTCTACAGAGAAATAACAGTCGTTAGAACTTCAGAAATTAGACTGAGAAATAAATTTGCACAAATTTAGATGAGTTCATACCACAAAAGTATCAGCCGATGGATAAAAAATTATAAACACATTCCAAATCGCTGATCTGTAGAGATAAAACATTTCTTTAAAACCGCTTATTTTACTCTCCACTTTGTTTTTATCTGTAAGAGATATGGACGTAGTCAAATTTGCTTGGCTTCCCCGTAAAAAAATTAACTTCTCATTAGATACATTTCATGTAAAGAAACCAAAAAAAATGAAAATTTTACCTTAGATAAAATAGAGGTTAACGAATCTTTTAAAAAATTGTAAATAGCTTACACCTAAAAGTTGGCTCCTCAAGTCAGGACCAATGTTGCATAAGACTGAAAGATTGAAAATTGGAACACCTTCATCACTTGAATGCCACAACTTTATGTAAGAGTTGTCCACAAGAAGATCAACATCACCATCATAATTAGATTCATCATCAATCTTGGCTAGTTTGGTGAAAACGGGTTCATAAAAGGGAATTGGAAAGAACCATCTTCATAGAAAGGGTTCAGCCAAATATCTATTAACTGGGAGGAAACTTTCACTTCTGTATAGAATGTGTTGAAAAAAGGTTCAGTCAAATCTGCAAATAAAGAGGAAAAATGAGTCATAACACACAAAATAAAAGATGAATCATAAGTCAAATAACTTAAGTCCAGTCTCATAGTACTTGGACTAAAACTTTTGAGAAGCTCAACTACTGATTCTCTGCTACAAGTTTGATTGAGATGTTGCACAGAGGTTGCACAAAGTCGAGAGAAGTGAATCGAGTGTATCAGTCACCATGTGTCGATCAATTTCCAGCATACGAGACTGAAGGATCAAAGATTGAGGTTGAGGGCATCAGATCGAGCAGTCTGGTGTCCATGAAAGGATTGATTCCAACAAGTTTAAGAGTCTTGGGAAATCTGAGTTTTTCTATATATTGCGATTTTTGGATGTTTGATCCCTGATCTTTGTCATTTTTTTATTTTGGCCCTCTAACTTTCAAATAAGGTGTTTTTTTCATTAATTTTATCTCATATATATATATTTGGAATGTTTTTTTCAGCATAGCTAAGCTTCTCCTATCAAGTTCAGAAGAAGAAGCTCGTGGTGATCATCCACAAAGCCTCATGACTTAAAGAACTTGCGATGCTTTATCTTCGACTTAAATTACTTATGTTATGTGTGATTTGGTTTTGGAGGAATCTTTTATCATGATTATCTACTTACTTGTATGTCAAATAATTCGGTTTGTTTTGTTATAGTATACAACAATCCATTCACTAGCTATTTTGCATAAGTTCCATCAGGTTTATTCTTCTAGCTGATGATTCTCTTGTCATTATCCTATTTTATTTCTTAATTTTGTATATTGAAAACAAACTTGAATTGAATTGCTTAACTGGAAGCATTGAAGTATTTCATTATACAGAGAGAGCATTTGAAAACAATTTTCTAAAATTCCTCCCAAGTAAAAAGACAGTGTGTGTCATGTGCGGGTTTTTAATCTCAAATCCAGACACATTTTACAAACAAGTTACATATAACATCTGACCCTTATCATCATTCTCCAACCATCTCCTCAGGGTCATAGCCTTGAAGTCTTTGCGGTCTAGCTCGCCTCTCAACCACATGACATGTCCTAAATGAAATTATCAGATCGAGCTTTACCAAAACCAAAGCTTCTTTCTTCTTGCTCCTTTCTCTTCAATGCGAATCAGATCCTCCTCTCTGAGGGTTTTATTTTTCCTTGAGGGAAGAGTTGTCTATAGATGCAGCACGGGTTGCCTGAAACTGTATAGTATATTTCCTTTGAAGCTCTCTTAGTTTCTCCATAACTTGTTGGAACGTTGGTCTGCTCTGCGGTTCACTGCACAAAATATCTTACTAGCCTTAGTCTAAATACAATACAACTATGAAAGAACATTAGAACCTCTATCAGCTAACTATTTTGGCAACAATGTTAAATCTATTCAACCACAATCAAAACCAAAAAAAAAAAAAAGCATAAACTTATAAAAGTTTTTTAAGGCCTAATGTTTCATTACATACCTATGCCAGCAGCTTTCCATGAGAGAAATCCACTGAGGATCAACATCCTTTGGGACTTCGAGTCTTTGGTTCATAAACCCCACAGCTCCAATCACCTGCAAGTATTCTAAATAGACATCTCTTTATATATGGTTCACATGTGCATGCGGAGTATATATTTGTACAAAGTAACTAAGATTCTAAGCAGGAGGTACTTTCATTGTCATTTGGGAAACGAATCTTTAGATTTTTTATTTTTTTCCTAAATGGGGGAAATTATACCTGCATAGCATTTAGATTTTCCCACGGAATTTTCTCAGTCACAAGCTCCCATAGTACTACTCCAAAGCTGTAAACGTCAGACCTGAGTTTAAAGAGAAGAAGCATTGTTAGAGAAGAAAAGTAGAAACTAATGAGCAAAAGGGAACTTAACAAATCACAAAATGAGAGTATACTTTTCATCAGCAGCTTCATTTCGAAGAACCTCTGGTGCCATCCATTGCGGCTGCAAAACAGGTAAAAAAGAAACTCGATTCATAATGAGAGGAAGTGACTTCACAAGAAAAAAGAGAAATCATTTTGGTAAGAGTCTATGGTGAATACCGTTCCTCTTCCGGTCTTCGTAGTGAGGTATGTCTCATGCTTGATACGCGAGAGACCAAAGTCAGCAACCTATTAGATAATCACACGGTATGTTAACTATACAAACAGAGTCATATTAAGTTCAAATTCAATACTAGTTTACTACGTCTGCAATTAGTCTCTCTTTACATTTTGCTTTATGTTTTCTCATACACCTTCCCAGTTCTTACACAATAGATATACTAGACCTACAACGTTCTTTTTGTACTTAAGCTAATATTCTCAAATAGTGTCACAAATAAAACGAAATAAATCGCTTCCGGTTCGTTCACTGAAATCAGATGAAAGTGGACCCATGATGATGGATACTTATTACTTGTTAGGATTCAAGATTAAGGGAACTATATGGATATAACAATGGAAACAATACCTTCACTGTCCAGTTTCGATCAACCAATAGATTTGATGACTTCAAGTCGCGGTGAATGATGGGTGGACTACAATGGTGAAGATAATTCATGCCACGAGCCTGTGAGAATAAGTATGTAAATAAAATATGCAACATGTTGGATGAGATGTGAACATACAACTATCAATGATCTAGATTTAACAAACACTCACAATGTCTGATGCCATATGGATACGTCGCCTCCAGTCCAGTTTTGATGTGTTCCTCTGCAGCAAACGGAAGAGACTTCCACTACAAATGTTGTTTTCAACGATTTGAGAATGAGTTAGCGTTTTGGTCTTTAAAGTAAGTGTAGTTTTAGCCAAAGAGATGAGACCGAACCGTGGAAGGAACTCTGTCACGATACAGAGACGTTGGGGTGATGTCACAGCTCCCATAAACAGTAAAACATTTGGATGTCTAAGTCTTTTCATCAACGATACCTTCAAAGTAATACAAGTAAAGCATAAGTACTTCAAAATCATAATAAAGCAAGTACAACATATCAATTTACTTTTACCAAACACGCTTGTAAAAGTGATAACATAATACCTCTTGTCTAAAAGATGTTATGATCTCTTCTGAATATTCTTGTTTGGAGAACACCTTCACAGCAACATCCTGCAGTGACATTAGCAACTCTTAGTAAGATACACATTGTTCATGATTAGCTTGTAAAAAGCAACAATGCATCATCAACAGTAAGGTAAGAACGTACAGATCCAAACCATAGACCGTGATAGACAGTTCCACACGAACCTGTACACATAAAGAGCAAAATTATAAGAGAGTGTAAAGGAACAGAGACTTGAAAACCACATAAACTGTATAATTCTTGAACATCACCTTGTCCAATTTGTTCTCCAATTGTCAAATCCTCCCATAAGATTTCATAATCCAAGCAGTCACTATCCATATCAACCTTGTTCATAACACTACTGCTAGTACTTCCACAGCTACTAGCACTGCTTGTGCTGTTCACATTAACAGAGGAAGACCAAGACCCACCCATAGCCTCATTATTAGCAGCCTTACCACTCTGATGAGCTTGTTCCTTTTGCGATTCATTCTGCACCCAAGGCCACACCGAATGAACACGCCTTCCTTCCAAACCTTCTTGTTCATTCCCTTTCCATGGCCATGACAATCCTTTCTTTGCCATCCAGTCCTCAGCTTTTGAGGCAAGTGTCTTAGTGGCATTTCCATCGTTTTCATCACTGGAGTCTCTGAAGGGCTTTGAAGATGACTTGTCATCGCTACGTAAGAACACACCAAAAGGAGACCGGATGAAATCTCCCCTCGCTGTGGTGCTACCACCTGTATCCTCTCTCCTTTCAAATAAAGCAGCTTCGAAGAATCCCTGATCTGAATGATGACTGTCCCCACTTCCACCCTCATGGTGTACAGAACTATTATCACCTGCTTGCATCTTTGACCTGACCTTGTTCCCCACCTTGGACGCCTGTAATTTCAACAACACTGTTCAAACGATGCAACTGTGTAAAAAAATATGAGAATATTTAATTAAACTAACCAAATCTGATATCTTGGATTTAATAGCAACTTGTATAGGCTGCTGAGAATCAAGGCCAAGTTTAGACACAACAGCCTCTTTAGAATCAAGACCAAGCTTAGATGCAACACTACTAGTCACCCGGCTAAAGCTTGTTTCCCCTTCTTGCCCCTTTGTCTTAGCTGGAACGACTCTCGGGTCTTGAAAAAGAGCCGCATCGTTGGTGATGCATATGATCCCAATAAGAGAGCCATCATCATCGTAGAAAGGAGACATTGTAGTCACTACCGAAAACCTGTCTCCTGCTTTGTTCTTGACAGGAAACTCACCAGTCCAACTCTCTCCACAGCCGCAACGCCTAGTGATGTTCTGTGCAACTGCAGCGTCCTGATTATCTACAAGAATATCAATCGGGTCCTTCCCAAGTGCTTCTGCAGCTGAGAAGCCGTAAAGCTTTTCCGCCATTGCGTTCCTGCAACAACCATGCCATAGAATTTTCAATCTAAACATCATCTCGGACACATGAGATAGAGAGACACTAGATTGTTTCTATTACAGAAGCAACGAGTTCTGAATCTGAATATCAACTAGCACAAATGAGACAGAGAGACACTAGATAAGCATCGAGTTCTGAATCTGAATATCAGTTGCGAAAACATCAGATAGAGACATACACGAGATTGCTTTTATTACAAAAGCAAGCAACGAGTTCTGAATCTGAATAACATTTACGACACAAACAAACACTTGGATTGATTCTAATACAGAAGCAAACGAGTTCTGAATATAACTTATTTAGCAAAAAAGAAAAGAAACTACCATAATATAACTAATTTAAATTGTTCATAAATTATATGAAGCAAAATCCACAATCATCTACTACACATGAGATACAAATACACTAGATTGTTTCTGTTACAAAAGCATCTAGTTCATAAAAAAAAAACACACCATAATCTAACTACTCAAAGATAAACTACCATAATCTAACTAATTTAAAGTGTTCACAAACTATATGAATCAAATCCACAATCATCTACTACACATGAGATACACAGACACTAGATTGTTTCTGTTACATAAAAAAAAAACACACCATAAAATCTAACTACTCAAATATCTCCAAAACTATAGGAATCAAATCCATAATATCATTTCAAACACATGAGATCTATTACAAAATAATCAAAGTTCAGCAAAAATCACACCATAATCTAACTACTTCAAAACTATATGAATCAAATCCACAATCATTTCAGACACAACACTTAGACACTAGATTGTTTCATTACAAAAGCAACGAGTTATGAATCTGAATCTCAGTTGGGAACACATAAGACAGAGACAAAAACAAGAACGTTTCAATTACAAAAGAATCGAGTTCAGTACCACAGTCTAACTAATTTAACGAGTTCCAAACCTATATGAATCAATCATCTCGGACACATGAGATAGACAGTACACTAGACTGTTTCCATTACAAAAGCATCGAGTTCAAAAAAAAAAAAACTAGCATAATCTAACTACTCAAAGATCTCCTAAACTCTAGGAATCAAATCCACAATCATTTCAAAAAACATGAGATAGACAGAACACTTAATACTGTTTCTCTTACATAAGCATTGAGTTATGCATCTGAATGTAAGTCAGGACACATAACAGACAAACACTAGCTTGTTTCTATTACAGAAGCAGCGAAGCTACCATAATCTTAACTAATTTAAACATCTCCTCAAACTATATGAATCAAATCCACAATCATTTCAGACACAACACTTAGAAAGTTTCTGTAACATAAAAAAAAAAACACACCATAATCTAATAACTTCTCAAATATCTCCAAAACTATAGGAATCAAATCCATAATATCATTTCAAACACATGAGATCTATTACAAAACAATCTAACTACTTAATAAACTATATGAATCAAATCCACAATCATTTCAGACACAACACTTAGAGACTGTTTCTGTTACATAAAAAAACACACACCATAATCTAACTACTCAAATATCTCCAAAACTATAGGAATCAAATCCATAATATAATTTCAAACACATGAGATCTATTACAAAACAATCTAACTACTTAATAAACTATATGAATCAAAATCCACAACCCTTTTCAGACACAACACTTAGAGATTGTTTCTCTCACCAAAAGATGATTTGTCCGTTGAGATCAAAAACATGAACAGCTTGCGCCATAGACTGCAAAATATTCAAATACTGTTTATCCGTAAACTTCCCAACAGATCTTCCTTCCTTACGCAAAGGAGAAGCGTGACGAAACGACGCCGTCCCGCTCTTCCTCCAACTCGTCCCTCCTCCTTCACCAACACTGTTTCTCCTCCGTTGCGGAGACGTTGAATGCGAACGCTGTTTATTAACCTCTGCTGCTGCGGAGACTTTGAGCCTCGACATCTCGCGTTTGAGATGCTCTTGGCTCTCTTCTAGCTCGCGTATCTTCTTGAGAAGCTCCTCTGCGGGTGGAGTCTCCATTTTTTTTTTTAAAGATCGAATCTGAAGTCAAAAGAAGAGAGTTTGAATCGGAGGAGAAGGGTTGAGTCCAGAGATGGTTTGTTTTATTTTATGTTTGCTTTCTTTGGGAGACAATACTCTCTCTTTGTATAAAATATTTGTTTTCGATTTATGGAGGTAGCTTTTCTATTAGTGGGGGTGAATAGATGATTTATTTAGTTTGGAATTGATTTTTTTTTTAAGTTTGGCTGCTTGTTTGGTATAGTCAGTTTTTTTTTTTGTTTTAAACTCTGAAAGACCATATAAAGAAATGTACCAGATGAGATGGAAATATATTTATTTGTTACGCAGGTTTTTTTTTTTGCGAATTAAAAATTCATTTTCCATATAAAATAGTGAGAAGCAAAATCAGCTAATTTTAAAATTAAGAAGACAGAATGTAAAAATATGAAAAAAACAGAAGTTTTTTTTGGTTATCTATTTATCTAAAAATATTTGTTAACCGTGAACATATAGTAAAATTAACTTAGTATTCACTATCAGTTTTTTTCAGGTTTATAAAACTTACTCTATTTTATAATATAAGTTGTCTTAGAATATTTTTTTGTTCAAAATATAAATTATTTTCAAATTTCAATGCAACTTTGTAATTATTAAAAATGTGTTTTTATTGGTTGAATTATATCTAATATATATTAAATGATATTTTTGAAGTGTAACCATTTTTTTTTAATTGGTGTGTGTTTTAGATTAAATTACTTTTTTTGGGCAACAGATTAAATTACTTAAATTGTGAAACAAATAGAGTACTAATCAGTAATTGTTAAAGCAAACGAAAATTCTCATGGAACACAAGAAAACAGAAAAATAAATTTTATGGAAGTATATTCAACCCTTAAAGTTCACTAAGATATTCCAAATTTTCGTATACAATACTTTGTAAAGATCAGGATTCAGTAGTTTCCAATGCTAGTTTCCCCCAGTGTATATAGTTTGAATGAGAAGAAAGAGCCATCATCAAGTGTAAGTGCTATCTATCAATACAGACCCCACGCAATTTATTTTGCATGCAACCCATTCCATTAATTTCTCAAGAAAAAGGTTATCTTTTTGGTAAGCTCAATTTAAAGTCTCTTATTGGTTGGACTTTGGTTCATTATGGGTCTATGACCATCATCATCGATGTGGAGTAACTTTTTCTTTTCCTCGTTCATGTCATTTCATAACCACTTCCGTTTAGAAACTTTTAGACCATGCAAACTTTATCTAGTAAAAAAATAGACTTTCAATAAAAGATACCATACTTCAATTTACTATGAATATACTAATCAATGCAAATAATTAGGAGTGGGCATTTTGGTTTGAATTTTGATTCAGAGAGTTTTGTCGGTTTATTTAGTTATTAAAAAATTAACTGAAGTAAACCCAAATTTGGTTTGGTTCAGTTCAGTTTATATTTGGTTTGATTTGAGTGCGGTTAAATTTAATCAAGTTTATTCTAATTTTGTTCTAATTTGTTCAAGAAAATATAATTATAACACACAAACAAATATCCTTCTTTGATAAATTATTAATCTCTTCATATCTAAACATATAAATTAACTTTCACAACAAAAACAAAGAACATGTAATTCTAATAGTTTTGAATCATTGTTTTCTAAACTAGTATAAGTACCATAGTTAACTTTTTTTGTTTTGATTATAGTATAGGAGAGTCATGTTCTATTGTTATTTTAATTCATTAGAAGTAAAATGTATAAAATAAATTCAATTGTTTAAGTTAGTTAACTATCTTAATTCTTAATATTATAAATATATTTGGTTAACATAATTAAATAACATTTTATTTTCAACTCATTTCGGTTAAATGTAAAATTGAATCAAACCAAACCATTTACGTTGACAATTTTTTTTTTGTTTTTTAGGTTGACAAAATTTTAACTAAATAGTTAGAACATAACTTTGATTTGGTTTTCGTCGGTTTGGATTTGTTTGGTTTGGTGCGGTTCAGATCGAGTTTTTTCCTATCCCTACAAATAATATACTCATAGGTAAATATGTATTTTAGGTCTTTCTTTGTTGTTTTTATAAACTTGATTAATATCGATTGAACCTAATGTCCTTCAATCTCGATGGGTGACCCAGCAACATTATCGAGGTTAGCTTTCATATGCACGTTAACGTCGTTGTCACTACAACGAACATGCTTGATTCACACAAAGAATACACCTAAAATAATCAAAATCTCGTGATTGCTGTGCATCCGAGCCCTTGTTTTGGCTCCAAATGTCAACTCTTTCTCACTCTCTCCTTTTTAAAAATAATAATTATATTATATAATTTTAATTTTGATCCAAACATGTTTTTTTTTGCTTAATTTGGTTGATCCAAACCTGTTATAAACCGAAATGGTTAAAAGTTACATGGTACAAACTGAATAAAACAGAACCGATGACCTTTTTCCAGCTACCTTATGTAAAACTGGAAACTTAAAAAGCATGCCACCAAACAAATCGTCGTTACGTGTCTGAAAATAGAAAGTTGGAAGGAGTTCTTAACCTAATAAAAGAAAAGACTGGATGTTTTGTTTTCTTCGTATAATGTTTTAGTTTAGACAAGCAGAATAAAAAACCTAAACACTTCAAAAAAATCAGAACATTAACTATCGAAAGTTGGTTCATGATTCATGGTTGTAATACAGCCACATGTGTGTTAGATATAAAGAATCACGTCGACGCATCTATATCCATAAATAGAGGAGAGGTTATGGATTCTTTGAGTTGGTATTGGACTACAAGTTGATAGTTGGTAGATAACCAACCATTCGAACAAAGAAAAAAACGAATATGATATAGAAGTCATGTGTCATAGGATCAAGTTTGATACACTTTTCAAGATTATTTTATAAACTTTATCTTGCATACACGAGGAGTAATATCTATAAAGTAACCATAGTTTATATGCTTTGCTATCAAATAAACATGTTTTAGTTAAGCTAACCGTGTAAAAGGAAGGACATCCAACTCCATTGATTTAATTGTCTAGTGTTCTTAATGTAAACTGTTTTGGACCGACCTCTAGTGATAAACATATTTCTTATATTTAATGGAAGAAAAACCTGTCATTTAAGTCCAATTAGAGCTAGAATTAGAACTAGATCCGCGCGACCATAGTGATGTAATTAATTGTTTTTACACTATTATATGCTTATACAAATTATAATACAAATGCTGATGTAACATAATTTTCTTAGTCATGAAATTTTTTTAAAATGATTATGTTACTGTAACTTAATTTAAAAAGCTATGGTCAATATATTTTAAATAATTGAATCAATTTAATTATTTATCTATCTGAAAAAGATAAGCATAGTAATTTAATTATTTGTTTCTTACATTATTTGAATTATTTTAGGAAAGCATTAATTACATGGAAAAGACAAACATTTTTTATGTTAAATTAATTTAATTCTCAATGACAATGAATTATACATAGTATGCAAATTTGAGGGGTATTTTATATTGATATTTCTGTTTTAATAAAGTAGATCAAGCTAGTAAGCTACAAAATTTCATATGGAAGATTGCTATAACATCCCTATCCAGCAAATACATAGAGCTAAAGAAGTTAAGAAAGAACAAAGTGGGATGTCAATTGATAGTGTACGATTTCAAAAGTTGGTGACTCGAATGTAACAAAAAAAAAGATAAGAGAAATTAAGTTCAGATAAATGAAAAAACAAAAACAGAGTAAACATAACATCACAAACAAAAGAAACAGAAGAGAAGAAGAGCATAGATATGAATCTTTAGTAACATCTTTCAGAAGAATATAAGAAGCTAATTAATTGCAAGAATAACAAAAAAACAAAGCTGGAGCTGAGTTTTTTACTTGGTGTACAACACATCTTCCCATGGGTGACGGTAAAGTGGCTGCTTCAACCTCTTCTGATCAAAGGTGTGACCAATCAAACCAATGGAACGAGCAAGAACAAAGAGACCGTTGAGATAACCAATCTGAACAATCTCATCGATCTCTTGCTTAGTAAACATCCCACTTCCAGCTAGAAGGTCCAAGAAGAGAGATCCAATGGCTCCATCAACGTTGAGTACGAGGTTGTTTGCCTTTGAGAGCGTGTAGCTTTCCACTGTTACTGCGTACTCCATGTACTTCACTGATGGGAAGTTGGACCTAGCAAATTTCTGAAGCAGTTCCACTCTCTTGTCTCTGTTGTCTCTGCTCTTGATCCTGCCAAAGAAGAAGAAAACAGGTTTCAGACAAGAGAACTTGTAAGGACTATTTGTTTTTTTATGACTATTTGTTTTTTTATATTACAAGAAGTGTTGTTTTACCTGTGTCCAATCCCAGGGACTCTGATTCCCTTCTTCTTCATTCCCTCAACAAACTCATAAGGTGTGAGATTCTGAAACAAGCAACCAATTAGAGATCAGATTCATGGGATTTTCTGAGTTGCAGTTTGGGGGAAAAGTAAAATAGGCTTTTACCCTGTCACAAGCGTCCTTGAAGTACCGAGCAGCATCATCAATGGCACCACCAAATCGTGGACCAATGGTTAATAAACCTGTTGAAAAGATTTTACAGTCTTAGAGATTGTTGCACAGTTTTAAGAAAACATGGAGGTGGGTGAGATTTTGACTAACCTGAGACAAGACTTGAGACAAGGTCTTTGCCTGCTCTTGCTGTTACAATGGTGTTGTGAGCTCCCGAGACGCAAGGACCATGATCAGCACACAGCATTATGCATATCTAATTTCAGTGACAGAGAACAGACTTAATCTCACTACGCAGTAGTATGTGGATGTATGAGGGAGATGGATTGAGAAAGAATAGATTCAAAAGGCAAAGAGAGACTGATACCTCAATGAACTTTGTGCAGTAACGAGGAAGACTACGTTTGAACCATAAGAGGGAAATGACATCACCCACTCCATAGCCTTGTTCGATGATTGAAGACATTGGAACACCAGCATAGCATGGTTCCTCCCCTGCAAATTAATGTCAAGTATCAGCAAAATAGGCTTAAGGAGACAAATGAATCTAGTGTTCCAGAACAATACCTCTGTCATCAGAAATGGTGGAGATGATGTGAGTAGGAGCTCTAACTTTCCCACTCTTAATTGCAGAACTGAGATCCTCTGGGATCTGTGGAGGAGTGACTTCCTTTATAGGAGAGACCTTTCCTTCTTCAACCTTTTTAGGAGGAATTGAAATGAACACATAAGAATTGCAACAAAAGACAAGGCAAGCTAGCTAAAGATTAGAACAAGAGCGGAGAAAACTGACCAGTTTCTCAAAAGTCTCTTTGATTGCAGATTCAAGGGCTTCAAATGAAGTGGGAACAATGGCTCCAGCATCCATAAGGGCTTGATTCTTGGCTTGTGCAGACTCCATCTCACCACCACTTTTCGCACCCTATCCATATATAAAAATTACTCTAAAAATCTGATTTGGACATCAAACAAAGAGTCATTTAGCTTAAAAGTTAGTTTCATGCCAACTTACTGCGTGACCAAACTGAACTTCAGACTTGAAGAGCCTTGCACAAGTCCCACTGACCCAAGCAACAACAGGTTTATTCACTTTCCCTTGTTTCAAAGCCTCAACAAGAGAGTATTCATCTCTTCCTCCAAGCTCTCCAAGTACAACCATCATTTTTATCTGCAATTATAGCTCTTGCATTAAAACATAGTTCAGAGAGCAACATGTTAAACAGTTTAAGATTAGTATTTAATATACCTGTGGGATGTTGTTAAAACGTAGGATGTGATCAGACAAAGTGGATCCAGGGAACACATCTCCACCAATAGCAATGCCTATTGAACAACATCCCCAAAAACAAAACCATCTTAATAATCTTCAGCTTAATATGTCATTAGCAGATTATTTAACAGTTGCAAAACTCACCTTCATAGATCCCATCAGTCACACGAGCAACAGTGTTGTACATCTCATTAGACATTCCACCCTGCAAGAAAAAAAAAAGAGTGATAAATCAAACCTCTCATACGTTACAGTGAGCTTTTATACAAATTAGAAGAACAGAACATACAGATTTGGAGACAAAACCAACAGATCCAGGTCTGTAAAGCTTGCACTGGATAATGTTATCAATGGTTCCAGCAGTGTCACCAATCTTAAAGGCACCAGCTTGAATACCACCAACAGTAGCCGGTCCAATAACAACCTTCAAGAACAAAACCCAAATCAGTCTCACAAGACCAAGTTTTACAAACGAAGCTAATCCCACAACAACAAAAAAACACACACACCTTGTTGTTTGCACGAGCATAAGCAATCAGCTGCTTAGTGTCAGATTCAGGAACACCTTCAGCTATAATAGCCACAACTTTAATAGTAGGCTGCTTCAAAGCAGCCATGGATGAATCAGCAGCACTACAAGAAAGGAGAGAAACCAAATCAACAAAACTATCACCAAAGAGAGACAATGATAAGTTTATGACAACACAAACCTCCTGAAAGATGCAAAGTTGATGAAGACATCTGCAGTTGGATGCGCCGCACAAGCTGCCTCAATACTGTAATAAACAAAAAAAAACAAGTTAGAAACTTAGTAAAAGTTTAAAATCTCAGATTCTGTATGATTGTACTCACGCGGCGTGAACAGGGATAGCGATCTCCTCTTGTCCAAAGAAGAGTTTCTGAAACCCTTCAGAGCCAGGGTTAATGATTCCAGCAACAGAAGGTGTTTCACGTCCTGTGACAAAAAACCAAATGATCTCAACCGTCAGATTGATCCAAACAGAAACCAATGTAGGAAACAGACAGTGTGATTCATTTTTACCACATAGGAAGTCGAAGTCGAGCATTCGTTGGACAGGAAGCTGCTTGTAATTGTAGAACAGAGCTTGTGTTGTCCGAGAAAACAGCTGTCCCGTTGCCATTTTGGAAAAAAGAGCTGAAAACAGAGTACCAAAAACAGAGCAATTGTCAGATCCAGAGTTTTGTTTGGTTACATGACACAAAACACAACATAATATCTCTCAGACACTAGTTAACTAACATTAAACGAATCTAAAGACATTGAAAGGTTCGAGCTTTACACACTATTCCTCGTAAATATCGAAACTGGTTTGGTTACATGACACAAAACACAACAGAAGATCTTTCAGACACTAGTTAACTAACATTAAACGAATCTATAAGACATTGAAAGGTTCGAACTTTACACACTATTCCTCGTAAATATCGAAACTTTTGTATCAGATCGAAACCAAAACAGATCTAAAAGAAGCTAACAACAGATCTCACATTAGTTTATTACACTAACGAATCTATAGACATTGAAAGGTTCGAACTTTAGGCACTATTCCTCGTAAATATCGAAACTTTGGGATCAGATCGGATCCAAAAAGGTAAGAAGAGAGGAGGAGAACGAACCTGGAGAGGAGTGAGTGAGGAGAAGAAGGTAAATAATAAATGGGTTAGAGAGGAAAGAAGAGCATTAATATAGAGATGTCTGAAGAAGAAGAAGAAGGAGGAGAAGATGGGTGTCTCTCTCTTTCTCTGGGAGTGATCATGTGGCCTACTTATTGGTGAGTAGTTGGATCACAACTTCTTCTTTCTTACCCAAACATTTCATTTTTTTTAACCAGTTTTTATTTTTTGTCAACATATCAGTAAGTAACCAGTTAATGTCATTAGTTTAACAGTAAATATATATTAATTAATTAATTTGTTTGGTTGTTAATTTTAGACTCTGGAATCACGTGACGGTCGTTATAATATCACTGTTCTTATTAAGCATGGGTTACCAACCTTGCTGGTGGTATGGTTCTTGTCTTCAAGATTCGGCAACGTTTTGATTCAACTTCAAGGATACTTTTGAGTGTTTTGATTTGTAATAACATTTTAGTAGACTAATATTATCCGATAGGATGCAAGTTTATAGTTACCTTTTAACAAAGTCAATCAAATTTATCCTCAGTTGATATATAACCTTTTTTTTTTCTTGAATAAATTTTATTCAACTCAAAAAATGAATTTAGATATGATTACAAGTTTGATTAGAACAAAACAACCAAAATCAAAATATTTTAACCTAGTTTCGTCCACTCATTAAATCCGGCAACTAATTTGTTTATAAAATATTTAGGCGTATTAATTAACCCAAATCATGATATATAACCATTTTATTATGGCTTAATTAACCATTTACCAATTATGTGTCTTCTTGTCGAGTCTCTTACGAGAACATCTGACCATCAATATCTAATGTGTTGATTCTCAAATAGACCAGTAAAAATAGAGTGAATATATATAAATATTATTGTAACTAAACGAGGATGGTCTAGTGGTTTTGAGGGAGCTTTGGCTCTAATACGAATCCGGATTCGAATCTCGTTGGCCATTGCCTATTGAAGATAAAATTTAAAATTTGGGTTCTTCCAACGTTTGGTGACCGAGCATACGTCGGCCGATAAAATATGCTGATACGAATATTTGCTGCTAGTCTGAATCCATTTTGGTGGATACACTAGATTATTAAAAAACAAAAAATATGGCACATGTTTATTGAGAAGTGTTATGATATGCAGTTTTTTTTTTTGCTTAATCAGAGGAGTTCGGGTCAGATTTCAATTTCTAATAAAATGTCGTAAATCATTTTTTCTCTCAAAAAAAATTGAACTAGGTAGGAACACAACCTAACTAACTCTTTGCATACTATCACTACCTACCTCCAACGTATTATATGCGATGCAGTTTCTTTAAGTAAAAAACAAAAGAAGTTTCTCTAAGTAACAAGTTTATTTTGGTTTGAGTTTGATTGAGTGGTTGAAATCAGTAACGTCTGCGACAATGCTGTGAGAAGGGACCAGTCATGCTTGGCCTAGTGAATTATACCAATTTTTTAACACGTTAATTATACCATTCCTCTAGTTTTATTAACAAATGTTTCGAGAAACAAGAGAACGTAACTATTTCTCAAGTCAGATTGATAAGTATATCCCCTATGGTGGCATTCAAACATCTCTAATTCTCTATCATATCAGTGTATCTCTTAGTTCATTATGCATGAAGCCTTAGTATAGATATTGTTTAAAGAAATGTTTAGCACAGCAGCCGACTTAGCTCAGTGGTAGAGCGCGTGACTTTTAATCCCGTGGCCGTGGGTTCGATCCCCACAGTCGGCGTTTTCCAATGTTTTTTTTCACCAAATAAAAGATGTCTAAAATAAAGTAAAAATGAAAGACACAAATTATAAAATGGTCAACAAAAGTACAGACTAACACACAAATTAAGTTCATGTTTTGAAAGAGGCAACTGGCTGGAGAGAATCACAACCATACTGCTGCTGCCATGGTCTACGCCTACAATCTCCATCCGCGTTTGCGTTCTGATCATCGCCTCCACTCAGCGTCAGCGTTAACGAAGTCGTGGCCATCATATTCTCCAAGTCTCTAACGTAACTTGAAAGCCACGTCTTCTCCGATCTCAAACCCGCGTTTTCCGACTCTACCGCGTCAAGCCTCGCTCTCGCCGCTTTGCATCTCTCAGTGTACTCTTTGATTCGTCTCTGAAGAGTCGAGATCTCGTGGATCGTGTCTTCCATCATCTTCTGTTTCTTGAGACGCGATCTCCTAGCAGATTCGCGGTTTGACAACTTGCGTTTCCTCTTCTTCTCGTCTATGTCGGAAACTGAACTTGTCTTCTCAGCGTTTGCCATGTTTTTGTCCTAATATTTTGGGAGAGAAAAAAAAACAAGAAATAGAGAAAAAATGTTCAAGAAAATACGTAAAACCAGTGAAGAATCACGACGGATACAGAATGATAAACGAGGAAACGAGAGAATTGGTTGAGGTTTCTCATTTCATAACACGGTCCATTGACATTTTATCTTTGGTCAAATAGTAATAACTCTAGATTTATCAGACAAAGATCTCAACAACTTAAACAAGAAGATGTAGGAAGACTTTGGGAAGAGAGAGAGATTAGAAGCCAAATAGAACAAGGAAGAAGATAAGGATAAGATCGAAAAAGTAAGTGGAGATGTTGTTCGTCTTAGGTTGCCCATATTTATAGATTATTATATATTTTAAAAAATAATCTCGAAGGCTCTATATTACATTACAAAATATTATCCTGTAAAAAAATGAAATGGATATAGGAGATTCTGGTCAATAACATAACAATTGTATTCTTTACTTTTTTGGATGTAACAACTAAATATGTGTTGGTGTTGTTCTTTATCGGGCAGGACTAGTCATTGCCACTTTTAGCTTTTGCATTTAGACTATTTTTCCTTAGTTGTCACAATTCGTAGGGTAACTCTCGATATATCCCAGAAAACTGGCTTCTGTAACATTCCCTATCCTTGTCCAGATTTAATACCAAGTTACTTTTATGCAACTCCAATGAAAATGGAACACGGTTGACTAATCTCTGAATTCTAACGAACGGTTTGGAACTGTGTCAGTACGTGTAAATCTCTATCTTTTAGCAAAAAACTGTATCAGTACGTGCCCGTGGGTTTGTAGTAGATGGCGGGAGTACAAATATTTTTTCTTATTAACTTGTAGATATGCCAGACCAATAGAAGAATTCATACTAATCCTTAAGGGAAAATATAGTCCGTAAATAGACTATCTCTCTCGGATATGCAAATAGATCCGAAAACATAGACACATATCCATATGGATGTTCAAGAACAGTATGATTTAATTTCGTGGAGCATGTATATCGAATCTGAAATTTGTTAACATCCCATCCTTTTTTTTTTACCACCGGACCACTCTGTTTTTGATCAAAAGTACACATATTATGTTGTGAAATAGTGCTATTATTTGCTTTTTTTTTTTGACAACGATAGTGCTATTATTTGCAAAACCTTATTATTTTATTTAGTTATATATATATTATATAATTTAAGAGTTCTTATGGGATAATTGTTGCTACACAAAACTTTTTTTTAGAAAAAGTTACTAATTAGAACTTAGATCCTACATCTTGTTGTACGCACTATTGATAATAGATTGTATGAGCAAAAATCTTGCGGTGCTTGTATTTATTTGTATCATTTGATCATCATAAGGAAAGACAAAAGTCACAAAACCATCTTAATTGTTAATGGAACAAAAATTACCACATTCAGAAAGAACATACGTAAGCTATATCGTTAAATACCAATCGTATTTGAGAGTTAGCACGTGGATCAGTGACGACTATTCGTAATGCTTAAAATGGTTGACAATTTTTTTTGATTGAGTGCATGACAATTTTATTAATAAAGAAAATTATCAATCTTAGAAGCATCTACTGCAATGTTCCATTTGAATTTTCTTTTGCGCGTGTCTTATCTCAAATGGTTTTCAAATGGAAAACAAATTAAGAATTTAAAGCAAGGAGGTCTCAGGTATATTCGTAAGCCACCCTACTTTCGAATGAAAATAACAAATAAATATATTAATATATAGTATGCATCATCCTTATCTGCTCAGCGTTGAGCTTTATACATTAGTATGTACCACATATAAAATAAAATATCTTTAGATGCGAACGTACTCTCTCAACTAACATTTTGAATATGTACATGCACTTAGTTGGTTTACTTGTTTATGATTTTTTAGGTCTTCCAATATTTTGTTTGCATCATCTTAAAATAGCAGATATGCACCCATTTTTGCTGTAGCTGACTAAGCTTTATTTTTACTCTTTTGTATGCAAGTTTTTTTTTCAATTCGCAAGTTGCAACCATGTAACCACGTATGGATAAAAGACATATTTTTTTGTTAATAAAGGTTTTGAATAGTATTGTTTTCTTTTGTTTGGCACTGTTGTGGTTCCTCGCTCCATGTTTTTCACTCTTTTTCTATAAAATTATAGACTTAACTGAAACTTGTAATATATTCTGCATATGTAAACTATGATTGGAGGCATTACTGCAGATCAAAGAGGAAAAAGAAGAGAATTATGTCAAAAAAGAAAGAAGAAAGAAGAGAATAACAAATATAGAGAGTGAATGGAATAAGAGAGCACGAGATTTATCAAGGACTAAGACTCACAAAATAGTAAAATTTATTATAGTAAAAACGTGCATAATTACGCCACTCTTGTGGATTATGTAACTTAGAGCATTAACCCGGTTTTATTTATTTTTATTTGATTTAAAAATAAATAAATTAAAAACTAACCAATCGCGGTCGTTATTGAACCCTACAAAAATTTGATTTTGTAGAAAAAGAAGAAAGAATGGGTTTAAAAAAAAAAAAATAGATCCCATTTTTAAAAAATCCACTTTAAAAATGGGTTAAAGGTACTCTTAACACTTAGCAGCCAAGATCATACCACTTATTTAGAAAGCCTGAATAATTTAGACTCCTTTTATATCTTCCACATCTCTCTATCTCTACACATATCTTTCTCAGTTTTACAATCAGTTAACACACTTTTAGCTGCACTTAATATATATGTTAATGATATTTTTGTTTTCTGGTTACTTATTTTTCATGGTTTATTCACATTTCACAGTTTCAGAAAGCACCTAATAGCATAAATCACTCTCCTGCTTGTCCTCTTTCATACGTGTACTAAAAGTTATTTTTGAGAATGCCACTCGTCGATATATTTTTAAGAATTATCTTCTTCGTCAGAGTTTTGTATATGTAACATGCCCAGTTGTCCGCTACTGATTGTTGTCCGACATCATCCAAATTTGCTTAAATAACTTGACATCCGCTATTCTATTGATGACACCTAACAAATATAGTAGGTTGCTTGACGCTTACGTATCTACATTTTCTTTAATTAGTATATTTCATATTTCTGACAAAATTAAGACATACATTTTTCCCAATACTATCCTGTGTTATTTGTAACAATTTTAATTTATACTACTAATAAATCTTGAAATCAACGAAAATGAGATCAAATTTAAAACTTTTAGAATATGCAAATCTGCCAAATATTAATTGAATCCTGGATACATTTCCAAATGATCAGCGATATAAATTCTTGTCAATAGAAAATCTTCCTCCAATTTATTTGAAATTTCATGCTGTTAATTCTCTATTTTGAGAAGAAAAAAAATGTTACCAAAATGATAAGAAACATTGGTCAGTCTTGCGTAATCTCTCCAACTCAAGCCACTCTACATTATATATATAATAGGATATTATGGATGCAAACTACATCATCAGCGTCCATAAAAGGATAGAATAGAATTTGATGTCATTGTGCATATCGCTTAAATTAGTTAGGCTAACTATATATATACATATTTTTCTTGAACTGATCCACTGACCAAGACTATATCGCATTGAAAATTACATGATTTTCTACAAAAATTATATGATTGTCTACAACAATTTGGAAGAAAAAAAAGAGTTAGAGTTGTGCTGCAATTTCTTTTACTAGGAACCCAACACCAAACCGAGTCCGACTTGAAATAACTTGAATTCAATCGGTAATGGTTTTAACAGAGACTCGTGTTTAAAAATGGCAAAGTAACACATGCATTACCACTAGACTACATTAACTATGTTATATATATACACGATTTTAGATCAAATTTTTATAACAAAGAAAATAATCAAAAAAATTATACATAATAAAATATAATATTTATGTTTTAAAAATGCATATCCGAAATTCCGAATCATCTGAAACTGGTTGGAATTATCCATATCCTAACCGAAACATTATTAGATCCTATATCGATATAATTTCTCCAATCCAATTTATCCATAACTGAACGTGTCATACCCGAAATCAATCCTAATACCTAAAATACAGCCCTAATTAACTTGAATTTAAAGGTGTAACATATGTTTCATGTTTATAGTAATTAATCTCCCAGTGGTAACTCATAAGAAATGAACTCCATAAGTGATTGCATAGTGGCGGGATAAATTCAAGATCTTTAGCAATAGCGTGAAAAACAAGATGAAGACAAGGTGAAGCAGCCGCGTTTCCATGTATATAGATAAAAGTCTTTAAGGAAGGACACTGTAGTAAAGAGAGCTTAGAGTCTGTAGTAGTCGAACTACATACGAGTTGCAAAATAAGCCTCTGACTTTACTCAGAGTTTGTCAATCTCTGGACTTAACATGATAGACTTGTAAAGGTGGGTAGTTTTAATCTTAACATTTTTAATCTTAACATTTTTCACAAAAAAAAGAATAAAAAAAAAGGTGGGTAGTTTTGGAACATTTGTTGGTTTACAACCTTCTCCAAGAGAGCTGTTTAGCTCCAAACACTAAAGGAGGTTCTCAAAATTCACCATTGTGTTACAATAGAAAGTCAACAATGGCTGAAACAAAGAAAAATGAAATAGTGTGAGTTTCCTAAAGCCTCTTGCTCTTCTTCTTTCTACTGTGCCTGTCTTCATCAAAATCCTCATAGGAAGAAGGCTTCACAGAGGCTTCTCTCTTTACTCAATAAAAATGGACCTTTTGTAAATGATGGGACCGGTTCCTAAAAGGCCCAGTAGGTTCTTCAACAGTCAATTCTATTTAATAAAGAAGCAAGCATAGAGTTACAAAAAAGAAAAGGGACAAGCTTAGAGACTAATTTCATTTTGTAACTAATTTGTAATTTCTAGCTTATATCGAAATTAAATATGTATCAATTTTTCTACAAGTATTTATTAGAGAAAATACTAAAATTGGATTCATATAAATATATACAGAATATGATTAGTTTGTGAGGATAGAGTGAAACACAATATGTGTAGTTACTAGTTAGACATAGCTGTCTAATATAATTGGAAGGTTGGAAACAATAATTAAGACGCATTCTTGCATCAAAATCACGTACGTTGGCAAGCTAATCAACACAGTAATTGTATATAATAACTAATATTAGTACATATCTAAAAAAATGTTATGCATTCATTCATTTTCTTTTGAATAAATTTTAAAGAGAAATTAGGAGCCCTACCAAAAACATATCGTGTAATTTGCAATCTACCAAACTCCCTAAAAGTCGTGACTGTTCATCATATTGTTTTACACCGATACCCTTTCTACATAAATATCTCACCTGCCGAAAAATCACAAGGTAGACAAAATCTTTTTTATAGATACCCAATATCCAATCCTAAATAATCTTTGCCATATCTCCTTTTATCAGAGGTTTAGTTAACTTTTTCATAGAACATTTTGAAATTCTCAGATTTCATTTCGAATACTTGGTTTCTCTAGTTCTTCTCCCAATTTTAACTTTTTTCGAAAATCAAACTATTTCAACTCATGGAAGAGAATGACGGAATACATTTGCGTACAAAGAAATTTTTTTGTTGGAACTCAAAGAGAACATTTGCTTCTCTGTTGGATTGGAACATGTTTTTTTGGGTAAGAAACTTGGTCACTGAGGAGCTGATGATTTTTCTTGGTCTTCAGATAATATGATTAAATGGATTGTGAAAAATCATTTAAAAAAATGACAGATTTCTTGCTTCCTAGTGGAGATTGATTTAATCATTTTGGTCAGGAGGATCCTTAGATATTTCTTGAGTAATATGGTAGGTCAAAATACACGTGATTATACTATAAATTGGGAGTCTTCATTGTTCGATTATAACATACAAACATGGTTACCTGTATAACCTAAAGTTGAATTAGCCAGAAACATAATAAATCTAAATAGCGTAAAGTTAAATTAGTCAGAAACATAATTTATTAACTTATTATTTTTATAATGTTTATATCAAAAAAGTCTTACTAACAGGTTAATAAATATAATAGATGTGCAACACATGTTTGTTAGCCGACTAAACTATTTTTTCACTTAAAAAGCCATTTTTGTGTTTACACAGGTGTTTGAAAAACTATATATATTTTTTTAATTTGAATAAAAAATTTACCTAATTTGACAACATATTAGACAGGAAATATAGTCAAGTTAGCCTGAAACATAATTTCTTAACTTATTGTTTTTATAATGTTTACATCTACAAAGTTTTAGTATCTGGTTAATAAATCTAATAGATGTATAACACATGTTTGTTAGCCGGATATATCAACAAAGTCTTAGTAACTGGTTAATAAATCTAATAGATGTGCAACACATGTTTGTTAGCCGGTTAAACTATTTTTTCACTTACAAAACCATATTTTTGTGTTCGCATAGGTGTTCGAAAAACTGTTGTTTAATTTGAATAAAAACATTTAGCTAGTTTAACAACATATTAGACAAGAAATATAGTCAATTTAGCTGGAAAAATAATTTCTTAACCTATTATTTTTATAATTTTTTCATCCACAGAGTTGTAGTATCTGGTTAATAAATGTAATAGATGTGTAACACATGTTTGTTAGCCGGCTAAACTAGATGTGTAACCGAGGAATCTCCAGAATGTAAAAAGATGAAAGACAAAGAAGTTCAAGAATTAGAATGCTTCATGAACTCATTGAGAAATAACCAGATTAACTCATTTTCTTCACATTTTATGATCTTCATTTTTGTTTAGATTTAGTAGGAAAAAAAAACAAAGAAAAAGATTAAAAGAAAAAGATATGTTTAGCAAATCTAACCCAAATCATTTTATGATCTTTCCAAATCTAAACGAAATCTATATCTTACTAAATCTACCAAGAATCTTCTGTCAGAGAGAAGCAATAGTAGACTTAATCTGGAAAAGCTTGAGGCTGAGCGGACATGGTATTTTGGTTTTTTTAACACCTCTTCCTTTGCCACGTAAAATCATGTCGTCAATAATTTGGCATTCTCCTAATATTGAACTCTTCCTTTGATTTATAGCAAAATTGCTCAATTTTAAATTCATTCAAAACAATATATGCAAATACGAGTATATAAATAAGCATACACTGAGACAGATATTGTTTCTTGGCAATGTCTCCAAGCAAACCACAAACCTTTTTATCCTAAAACTATAGCTTTTCCCTTTTCCGTTATTTAGTTATATATCTTGGTATAAATTTCTCTCGACTTGTATATGTTTGTCTAGAGATATTACTCGTTCATCTTTAATTAATGTGATTGTTTGTTTACTGATAAAGATGAGTTGTATATCCGCCACATATGTTTGGCTTTGGTGCATATCTTGTAATCAGTAAATATGCATCACTCTATAATTCGTACTGAAATTCAGTAATCGGGGTTTGAGAAAGATTTTTTTGGTACAAGGATTTTGGAAAAGATTATGGGGATGATTGGTTGGGCTTTAACTAGTGAATTTAGTTTTATTTTTTATCTACAACCATATAAATCATCAGTTATGTTTTAAGTAATTTTAAAACTAAAGTCAAAAAATTAAAAAAATGGTTGTAAGAACCTCATTTTCTACAGCAAAAAAATATTGCTATAGAATTATTGTAGGAATATATAATATTTTTTTCTTATTTAATTTCTACAGCTACATTAGATACAACTACATCTAACATTTCTACAGACTAATTTATACAGTAAAATTTTTACAGTTACAATCCAACCAATCGCCCCCTATATATGCTCTCCTCAAATAATTGATTAACACATATAGCCATAGATTTATTGGTTGGTCAGATAGATTAAACGTTTTTTTTTACTTGTTCGCTTAATTTTCCAAAGCTTTTTAGTGTTATAAAACTATAGTCAGTCTAAGAAATTCAAAATATAAACGAATCACTTGTCAACTAGATGAAATAGATACGTACGTCGTCAGTACTATTTTCTGAAAGAAAATATTTGTGTGAGTACTGCCATGCATGGAAATTAAAAGTCTTAATCAATTACAAAGAAGGAAGTTAACGGGAATAGACACATTGAATCATATTAATTCTCCCAAACATTTAAAATTGAGAAAAGTATTAAAAATACGGCCCTTATATAACAACACCCAATAACCAACTTATTTATAAGAGTTATATACATACTGTATATAAAATATTACATTAAAAACATATTGCTACCAAAATATTGGTGATCTAGTATTAGCGCAAAAAAGCTGGATCATTTATAATTCCGGGTCTAATAAAGATTATGGGAATAAGACTTAAAATTTTCACTGCTAATAAAAACAAACAAAGTTGTTTTTAATATACGTACGCTCATATCTGCTAGAAAATATTAAAACACTTATCTAGAACCCTATAATGTTGTTTTATTGGTTCAAATATACGTTTACTTTAGCGGCATGTTGCTTATGGAATTGACTTGTTTGTACAAAGAAGTATTACGAACAACCTTTAGATAGATCACACCAGAATGTATAAATCTAATTGCCTCTTACGGCCTTGTTCCAAAGTTCCTCGACATCTTAGATCGGTCTATATCAAAATACTACCTTACTACTCTGTACGTACGAGTTCGTACAAACTGAAAATATGTTTAAAAATACTTGGTAATAGATTTTGGATAAAGAAGACATATACAATTAACAAGAAATAAAATAGAAAACATAAATAATAATGAGAAAAACTACAGAAACTTTTTAAAATCTTCAAAAAAAAATCTTAGATGCCAATGTAACATAATAACATAAGGGGGTTTCAGGTCCTCTAAAAAGGCAAAACAATCTTATTGAATCAAATCAGACCAATGTAAAAAGATATTGTATCACATAGACATGGTCGGCCCTGAGATTTAGAGTATGTAGTATTTTCTATGTAAAAAAAATTTGGAGGTCTAAAAAATTTTTACTCATATAATTTTCTTCAAAATTTTTGAGAGTTTGAGACAAATGTTTCACTAGACATATCCCAAGACCGACCCTGCACATAAAAAATCGAAGCCGAACATTCGTTAGACAGGAAGCTGCTTGTAGTTGTAGAACAAAGCTTGTGTCCGAGAAAAAAGTTGTCCCTTTGCTTCGACTTCCTCTGTGGTAAAGTGGCATCTAAGATTTGTTTTTGAAAAAAAAAAAAATTTAAAAATATTATGTAGTTTTTTCTAATTTTATTTATGATTTCTTTTTTCGCTTATTAATTATTTTTTTAATTAAATAAATTAGAAATGGACACGTCATCTTATCTACAAGTACTCATGTCATATTTTTTTATTTGATGAATAAATAAATCAAACTAAAAAAAAAATATGATACAAAAACTAATTTAAATATTTAAAATGCTAGTGAAATCATTTCAACGTTTAGAAGTGTTAGCATATACTACTAATGTTTTTCTGTAGAACTCTCCACATCCTTAAACAGTTAAATTTGAGAATCAAAGAACATATAATAACTTGAATAACCATGTAACTGTGAAATTAAAGCCTGTGAATTTAATTATATGTAAATAAGCATTAATATATTAGACAAATCAACCATTAAAATTGAAAATATAGTATACAAACCTAAATTATTTTGCAATAAACTAAAATATCATATATTATCGGATGAAGTATATATGTTCTTTTTCAAACAAGCAAAAATGCTGTACGATTTATAGGTAGTACAACTATAATTTCATTGGAGTTTACAATCCTGAAGTTTTTTTTAATTTTGACATCACAATCCGGAAGATTAATTAATATACGGCGAGGAGAGTCATATTCGAATAATGTTCATTGCATTTTTATTATCCAAAATAGTTTTATATATATATGTATCTGTTTGACAAAATATATATATATATATGTATCTGTGAGAATTAACAAATTGCTGATTTGTACATATAGACAAAAACAAATTAAAAGCTACTTCTGGGAGAAAGGAAATAACCAAAGTAAAATGAAGACTCACGAGAGTGTTTTTCGGGCCATCACGTGTCTGCGAAACGTTTTTGGTTTTTCAGACCACTTGTTAAATCAATCGACCAATCCCATTTCAGATTTCTATTTTCATTATTTATTTTATGAAGTTGTTATTTAAAACATAATTATCTTTTTGGTAAAATAACGTAGTTATCTTCTTCTTTTTTAAAAAAAAAATAATTATCTTTTGTTTTCTCCCCATAGACTTTTTCCTTTTTTGCCTCTGGCTTTGTTTGATTCAACCTTACCAACCGTGTGTCGATTTGTTGTGTTTGTCTTAATTAGGTGACACTAATATTTTGGAGGTACAATAGTTCAGAAGCAAAAATATGATATACAAATATGAGAAGTGCAATCTTATTTAAAAAGGAGAAATACAATACTATTTGTCTCCATTTATATCAGATTATATCTATCCTATACTCTATATATAAAAATAAATTGTCCCTAACTTCTTAAAACTGCATATCCTGTATTCACAAGTAATAGATTGCTATGCTGTGTTCATGACAACAGCAGTACGCCAGTACCTAGTTGGTTTTGTATGGACCACGAGTATATAATATATTGTCCAAGAAACAAAACCAAACGTAGTCTGAGTTCATGGGTCAACTGTTTAATTACTGACGAATGTATAAAAATGTTCAAAAAGATTTAAGAAAAGAGACCAATAATCAATAACAATCCGGAAAGAGAAGTGTGGGCAACATACATGACTGGATGTTGAGTGACTATTATTTGGTATGAAGATGCAAGTGGAGCTTGTAGATGTCAATGGTCTTCCGTGACTAACTAGGCGACGAAGTCACTGATGCTGGAGGCATTAATCGTTACTACATAAGGCAAGCGGAGTGGTAGAGACCATGTGGATGCAAGATGCTGAGCTGGCGTGGGATAAACTTGAGGAGCAAGTTTATACCGTGGAGAAAAGGCAAGAGATAAACTTGGAGAGCAAGTTTATGCCTTGAGGAATAAGTACAAATCCAAGAAAAAGAAAGTGTACTTATTAATATGGAAGTTGTCTATATATCCATGTTGCCTTGGAGACTAGGGTTTCAGGAACGTGGAGATCACTATAAAAGAGCTATGGAGTCGTGTGTATTCCATAAGACACTTGGGGCTTTTATTATAGAGGAAGGGTGAAAATCCCTTAGGGTGTTCTTGGGTCGTGCTGAAGCAGATGCTGAAGCATACGACGATGGAGAGACAAGTTTGGGTAGATTNACGTGGAGATCACTATAAAAGAGCTATGGAGTCGTGTGTATTCCATAAGACACTTGGGGCTTTTATTATAGAGGAAGGGTGAAAATCCCTTAGGGTGTTCTTGGGTCGTGCTGAAGCAGATGCTGAAGCATACGACGATGGAGAGACAAGTTTGGGTAGATTAGGAATCTTTCAGTAGCAGCTGTTAGGGTGTTAACAGACTGTGTAAAACTGATAAACAAGGTCTTGTAATAGATTGTTTAAAGCTGATTTCTAATAAAGCAAAGGTGTTGCTTGTATCTATTTTGTCTCTTGATTTATCTTCTGCAGTACTATATTGTGGTATCATCTTTGCACTTACAATTGGTATCAGAGCGGATCACCTAAGTTACTGGTGTGATCCTGAAGGTGAAGATGTACACGGTTGTTTGCAGAAGACAATCATGTTGGTTGATGGCCAGTTTGGTCATGAGAAGGTGCGCATGAAGTTGTTGGTTCGAGGAATCAATGAGGGTGCGTGGATAGCTGTGAAGACTGTGTGGGAGGAACCCTTGGTGGTCACAGCAGAGGGGAAGAAGTCCAAGTCGAAGGAACAAGACAAGGCAAAGAGTTGTTCGAGAAGTAGTTCGGCGGATGCGTCAGAGGCTGATGCAGTACACATGAAGGAGCAGACGGTGTGTCTGTGAAAGAAGGCTTGACATCTAAGCATCTGTGTTTTAGCTTAGTATGCAATCAAGCAGGGGGAGAAGTGGTGACGTTCTGGTCCAAGGAGTGCATATCTCGTGGGGGAGAAGAGCATGGTGATGGACGTCCTGATGTAGATGGTGCATATCTCGTGGGGGAGAAGAGCATATCTATGTATGAAGATGAAGATAGTGCAAGTCTCGTGGGGGAGAATTGCATATCGAGTGTGGAAGTTTCCAGGTGAGGAAACGTGGTTGTTGAACCAGAAGAATATTGTGCTTGATTGGCACACAAAGCTAAAAGGGGGAGATTGAAGATGCAAGTGGAGCTTGTAGATGTCAATGGTCTTCCGTGACTAACTAGGCGACGAAGTCACTGATGCTGGAGGCATTAGTCGTTACTACATAAGGCAAGCGGAGTGGTAGAGACCATGTGGATGCAAGATGCTGAGCTGGCGTGGGATAAACTTGAGGAGCAAGTTTATACCGTGGAGAAAAGGCAAGAGATAAACTTGGAGAGCAAGTTTATGCCTTGAGGAATAAGTACAAATCCAAGAAAAAGAAAGTGTACTTATTAATATGGAAGTTGTCTATATATCCATGTTGCCTTGGAGACTAGGGTTTCAGGAACGTGGAGATCACTATAAAAGAGCTATGGAGTCGTGTGTATTCCATAAGACACTTGGGGCTTTTATTATAGAGGAAGGGTGAAAATCCCTTAGGGTGTTCTTGGGTCGTGTTGAAGCAGATGCTGAAGCATACGACGATGGAGAGACAAGTTTGGGTAGATTAGGAATCTTTCAGTAGCAGCTGTTAGGGTGTTAACAGACTGTGTAAAACTGATAAACAAGGTCTTGTAATAGATTGTTTAAAGCTGATTTCTAATAAAGCAAAGGTGTTGCTTGTATCTATTTTGTCTCTTGATTTATCTTCTGCAGTACTATATTGTGGTATCATCTTTGCACTTACATGGTAAAGAGTCGAGAGTCGACACTCGTGGGTCGTGACAACCTTCTCTCTTTGTCTCTCAGCTTTATAAAGGTCTTACGTTTGATTTTTAAATTTTCATTTTTCATTTTTCATGCAACAATCCTTATGTGTAAGGTTGTATACTTTTAATATTATAATGTTATGATAATCTTCTTTCTGTTTATTTATTTGTTCATCTCGTCTTGCTATAAAAAAGGGAAACCAAGCTCACGTTTTATAACAAAATAGGAAAATAAAAAAAATAAAAAGGAAAATAAACTATTAAATATTTTAGCAAAAAATAAAAATATCCCCCCCCCCCCCACCACCTAAGAAAAAACAAAAGACTCGGAGGTATGGTATATACACCTCTTTTCCGTAACCTGTTCAACTTGATTTTTAAAATCTTTATCTAATTCTTCGTTCACAACAAGAGTCTTTTATCCTTTGTAATCAATTTGGCTAAAAAGACTTATCTATAAATACCCCATTCGCTTTTCACATGAAAACTAAGAAACATCACATATGTTACCTATAAATCTATAATTTACACACACATACACAAAACACAAATATATAAGATGTCTTGTTATAACCGAGCATTATTAATCGGCAACAAAGTCGTAGTTACACTTGTATTTCTCTTATGTTTGGTTCACTCATCAGAATCACTTCGGCCACTGTTTGCATGCGACCCGGCAAATGGGTTAACCCGGACACTCCGGTTCTGTCAGGTCAATATACCGGTCCACGTGAGGGTTCAAGACTTAATCGGACGGCTCACGTTGCAGGAGAAGATCCGCCTCCTCGTTAACAATGCCGCCGCTGTGTCACGCCTCGGTATTGGAGGCTATGAGTGGTGGTCCGAGGCTCTCCACGGCGTTTCCGATGTTGGCCCCGGAGCTAAGTTTGGTGGTGCGTTTCCTGGTGCCACCAGCTTCCCTCAGGTCATCACCACCGCTGCTTCTTTCAACGAGTCTCTGTGGAAAGAGATAGGACGGGTGAGAATAAATTAGGAAAAAATGTGCTAATTTGAATATACATTTTAAAACTGAGAATTATAAATTTTGTGAATTATTTACGTGGAAAATGACATTGTAGTGTTCGGTATATAACTGATATTGATTTTGTTAAAGGTTTCAGTATTTATATTTAACACGTCTGCTATAGTCAGTAATTAATACAATGATGGGTAAGCTAGCTATAATTAGTGAATAAAAATACATTTGTTATTTGACCAAAAAAAAAAAAAAATACATTTGTTATCATATCTATACGGATTGGAGTCAATATCTATTTCTTTCAATAAAACAAAGGTGTATGAAGAGATATATTAACTAGAATTGTCATGATTTAAAATAAATAAAAGGTGGTGTCTGATGAGGCAAGAGCTATGTATAATGGAGGCGTGGCCGGTTTGACATATTGGAGCCCAAATGTGAATATACTGAGGGACCCACGGTGGGGCCGTGGCCAGGAAACTCCCGGAGAAGATCCTCTTGTCACCGCAAAATATGCCGCCAGCTACGTTCGGGGACTTCAGGGCGACGGCGCCGGTAACCGCCTCAAAGTCGCCGCATGTTGCAAGCATTACACTGCTTATGATCTTGATAACTGGAATGGCGTCGACCGTTTCCATTTCAACGCAAAGGTAAAATCTTAAACACATTTGTATAAATGTAGAATGCCAGTTCTTAGAATTAGTATTTAGACATTATATATAATTGTCTTTTTGAGAACAAGTCTCATAATTGTCTAGAAATTAAAGATAACCAACACCAAAGTTTATGCAAAAAAATAAAAGATAACCATGAGTCTATTTTTCCTGCATCTTACTGGTTTTAAGTTAATAAATTTTCTAACATGAATGTTTCTGTTTAGAAAAAAATATTGTATATATGAAAACATATTGTAGGTTCTGCTGAAACATATATACTTATATATTTCCTCAAACTAGAACTTCTTTTTATTTTATCGTTTGTCTCGTTTCATGTTCAGATTCGTTCAGTTCAGAAAATAGCTCATATCTACATGTATATGTCAATCGTTAGTCGTTACTTATTTTTAGTTTCTGTAGAATATGCGTCACTCGTAATCTTGCAAAAGACTTTTCATCAGACTGAGCCGAAATTTATTATCAAGTAGGATAATATGTGTATAGGCATTAGGCACAAACAAAACACGTTCCTAACATAATATACCAATTTAGCCAATAGGCAGCGTGACTTTGAGCGATGTGGCATATGCGTAGTCTTATGTTTATAGTGGTGGAGAGTATCCTTATTGGTCATGTGGACCAACTAGGACAGACCTACTTGTCTTTTATCTTATTCTTCCAAATATATACTTTAAATTATATCATACCAGAATAAAAATTATTTTCTCTAATAAACTCAAAACATAATAATTTAAAAGAAAACTCATGAATGATGTGTATAACTTGAGGTATATAATATGTTTTTGTAAATATAGATAGCTAATAGGTAAGTTATTAGGTTTAGTTATTTAATAAGTTTATGATGGATACAGGTCACCCAACAAGATTTAGAGGACACATACAATGTACCATTCAGAGCTTGTGTTTACGAGGGAAATGTCGCCAGTGTTATGTGTTCGTACAATCAAGTCAATGGCAAGCCAACTTGTGCTGATGAAAATCTCTTAAAGAACACTATTCGTGGTCAGTGGCAACTCAACGGGTAAGATCAATAGTTATCAAGTCATTGATTCATATTCACTAAATCACTTCTCACACATCAGCTTAATATCACTGCATGCAGGTACATTGTATCAGATTGTGACTCGGTCGATGTTTTCTTCAATCAGCAACACTACACGGCAACTCCGGAAGAAGCCGCTGCTGCCGCAATTAAAGCTGGTAACTTGTTTTTCACCATGATGTCAAAATTCAATGCACAAGACTGGTCCTGAGATTTTTGAAACCATTAATAATATATTAATTTTTAACAATCTCTTTTAGCAGTTTATGGATATATGTACATTATATTAACTCGAAATTTTTTGGGATCCGAGACCAATATTTGAATTGAGTTAAAGGTGTACCCAACTAGTTTTGTGCACAGCTGTTGGAGAAAAAAAAAACTCACATTTGAAAGATAAAAAGAGACTTAAATAAAAGAGACTTAACTAATACTCATTCCATTTCATTTTAGTTGTTATTTTAAGTTTCTGTACATGAATTAAAGAAACATTTAATTTTACATATTTTCAAGATAAAAATATAATTACATATACAACTAACCATTTTTCAACCAATAAAAATAAAATATTATATAAAACTGATATTTTTTTCATCGAAACTCTAAAACGACACTTAATTTGTGACAAAAAAATTAAGCATAGAATGACAAATATTCTGAAACGGAGAGAGTATATAAGTGGAGTGATCCAAGTAACATAAGACTGTTCACCATTTTTGATAAAGAAACATCGTGTTGTTTTGTAGGTTTGGATTTGGATTGTGGGCCGTTTTTGGCAATCTTCACTGAAGGAGCTGTGAAGAAAGGATTGTTGATAGAGAATGACATTAACTTAGCACTTGTTAATACCATAACGATTCAAATGAGACTTGGTATGTTTGATGGTAATCTTGGCCCTTACACTAACCTTGGCCCTAAAGATGTTTGTACTCCGTCTCATCAACATTTAGCCCTTGAAGCGGCTCATCAAGGCATTGTTCTTCTCAAAAACGATGGCCGCTCTCTTCCACTCTCCCCTAGACTCCACCGTACCGTCGCCGTGATTGGACCTAACTCTGATGTAACTGAGACAATGATTGGAAACTATGCAGGTTGATAAGATAAATTCATTTAAAAACTATATTACTATCAGTTACAGAATACTAATTTTTTATTTGTAGGGAAAGCTTGTGCCTATACAACACCATTGCAAGGAATCTCAAGATACGTGAGAACACTTCACCAAGCTGGTTGTTCTGGCGTGGCTTGCGCAGGAAACCAAGGGTTTGGTGCAGCGGAGGTGGCAGCGCGTGAAGCTGATGCAACGGTTCTTGTGATGGGTTTAGACCAGTCTATAGAGGCAGAGACACGAGATCGAACCGGACTACTCTTACCGGGTTACCAACAAGACCTTGTGACCCGTGTGGCTCAAGCTTCTAAAGGTCCAGTCATTCTAGTTCTTATGAGTGGTGGACCTATAGATGTATCTTTTGCTAAAAATGATCCACGTGTTGCTGCCATTATATGGGCCGGGTATCCGGGTCAAGCCGGTGGAGCTGCCATTGCCGATATTATTTTTGGTGCTGTTAACCCTGGTACATTCCTGATCTAGTTACATTTTTTGGGTTTTGCTTAATTAGTATCGTTTAGAATCACATATCCAATATTGAAATCATAAACCGGGCTTCTAGCTCTAGTGGTAAAGAGTTTACAGCTGTGAGTACCGCTACCTGGGTTTGAATCCCGGCCACTGGGAATTAACATTTCGGCATCGCCAAGGATAGAAGATACCTCAGTATAATTTAAAATTAAAAAAAAATTGAAATCATAATTAATTATTAAGATGTATTGAATATTTTATGTATCTTTTGATAGGAGGAAAACTACCAATGACATGGTATCCACAAGACTATGTGGTGAAAGTTCCAATGACGTTAATGGCCATGAGAGCATCAGGAGATTACCCAGGAAGGACTTACAGATTCTATAAAGGTCCTGTGGTATTCCCATTTGGGTTCGGTTTAAGTTACACTACCTTCACTCACAGTTTAGCTCAAAGCCCACTAGCCCAATTATCGGTTTCACCACACAAACTCAACTCTGCCATTTTCAACTCCTCATCTAACTCCATCAAAGTGTCTCATGTCAACTGTGAAACGTTTCCAAAAATGCCTATCCATGTTGAAGTTTCAAACAAAGGTGAACTCGACGGAACCCACACGGTCTTTGTCTTTACCGAACCGCCAAAAAACGGGATAAAAGGTTTGGATGTGAACAAACAATTGATAGCGTTTGAGAAGGTTCATGTCACGGCAGGTGCAAAACGGACTGTTCAAGTCGATGTTGATGCTTGCAAGCATCTTGGTGTAGTGGATAAGTATGGTAAGAGGAGAATCCCAATGGGTGAACATATATTGCATATTGGTGACCTTAAACATACTATTTTGGTCCAACCGCAACTTTGACAAAGGCATATGAAAGAAAACAACAAATAAGGAAACCCTTTCAACGAAGTGGAGTGTTTCATAGAGAAAGATAGCTTATTTTCAGTCTACAATAGCACGGGTCGCTTCTTGGATTTGTGTGATTTATTTTCTAAGTTTTATTGTTTATCAATTTCCAAAGTTACTGTAACATTTAGACCAAAAAAAAAAAAAAACAAAGTTACTGTAACTTGTGTTTCCCACAATAAGAAAGCTACACAAGGAGCATTTGTTAAATGTTGAAAGCAAGGTTAAAAAATTATTTATAATCAATTTGCTGTCCATGCACCTCTCTAAATGATTCTTAGAAACGGTTATGATTCAAGGATCGATTAAGAAGATATACAGAAACCGAGAAACGCAAATATTATTGTGTTCAACACTGGTCATTGACTCATTGGTGGACTCGCAAGAAAACCTATAAAGGGTATGACCATAAGTGTTAACTTTCTTCTGTTTCTGTTCTTTTGATTCATGTTTGGAATTTACAGGAAAGATTATTTTCAGGAGGGAAATCGAGTTTACGATCAGTTAAGAGTGAAAGAAGCTTACATGAAAGCTCTTCATACATGGGCTGATTGAGTTGATTCCAATGACAACAGTTCCAGAACCAGACTCTTTTTCGTTGGTCACTCCTCTTCACATTGTAAGTAAGACTAGGTTTCTTGGAACCCAAGCAAACTCTGATTAGGGTTTAACTGCAGAAAAAGGGGATGAAACATGGTTTAGTGTGTGGAAGAGTTTTTTAGCTCAAGAAATGTTGTTTTTATTTAGGGTTTAGTGTGTGAATGAGTTTTGTTTTAGCTCAAGCAATCTTGTTTTAGGGTTTAGTGTGTTGATGAGTTTTATTTTACCTCAAGCAATCTAATTTTAAACTGTAGAAAAGGGGCGTGGAACGCAGGAGAGCAATGCGATAAAGAAACAAGACCGATACAGAACAAGACTTATACAGGAGGGTATCCATGGATGATGAAAGTGGTGGAATCAGTGATCTCGGAATGTGAGGAAATAACATATTTATATCAAGACCGACACAGAACAAGACTAATGTTCGTGATGGGCACCCTTCGGTTTACAGACAGCCTTTGGAGATACGAGGAAGTTCTCCTGCAACTGGAATGCTCCAGGATTGTAGCCATTGGTGCTTGCCTACAGTTCCAGACTCATGGAACCAGCTTCTTTATGCTACTCTGCTAGTTTCACGTGGTTTCTTGCCTTACAAGTCACTTGGAACTCTCTTGTAAGATGGTGGTTTTACTGTCTTTCTCTTTGACCAGCCAATCGTTTTTGATCTTTGCAAGCTTTTTTCTTTTTTGAAAAACACTGAGAAGAAATTATCTTATAGAGCGTCCACAATAGAAGTATTCAAAGAAGAGTTCTTAGAGAAAAAAAAATAACAAATCAGTGGATCCCACAAACAAAATTAAGGATTCAATCTTTAAAATTTCTAAATAAAGATTCATTCTTAACGAATCCTTGTACTATTTGCGGTTCTCCACGATACGTGGCAGTCGGTTGGTAATTTTTTTTTTTAGTTTGAAAAAAAATAATAATTAAAAAAAAAAATAATTCTAAAGAATCTAATGGGGTATCATCCCGTTGGAGATGTTGTAGTTAGTAAATATAGTTCAACTCCCCTAACAAAAAATAGCGACAGAAATAAATAGTTCTAGTTTTTGTTTTGTTTTCTGTGTGTAAAAGAATATACCATATTTCTTTCGGACGCATATTCGCTTGTCGTAGTTTTTGAGTATATAAACTATTGTATCTAACGTACACTTGATTGGCAATGAGTTCAAGTTCCAGCTTGTGCCATGTGCACCTGTATTACACATGATCGTGATGGGCTTCACAAACATTTCGATTATACCAACATTTTCTTTCTCTTTTTTTTTTCATTGGTAAATCGTGTGAACTGTATTCTTTTAACAAGCCACTTTTCAAAAAAAAAAAAAACTGTATTCCTTACACTAATCGTGAGGAAATATCCTAGCTTGTTTCATCACTCTCTTTTTAATTTCTATACGTATAATCGTATTTATTCGTATTAAACTACGATGGTTTACGTTGTGGCAACGGTCCACGATATAAAACATTGAAGAATCGAAGTTTGTTGGATATATATTTTTTTTCCTTTTCCATTTTTCAAAAGAAGTTGTTGACAAAACAAATTTCTTCTTCCTTTGGACATTCTCTTTTGTGGTTCATTTTTGGAGGACTTTTCAAAATTTATTGGTTTTGTTTGCAATTGTGTGTACATATCTTTCTCAAAAAAAAAAAAAAAAATGTTTGTGTACATATTTACATTTTCCTAATTTGTATTTCTTTATAAAAATCTAAACCAAAGGAATCCATGCATACTTTAGGAGTTTGAATTTTCTCAGTTAAAACAAATCCACATAAATGTTAGTTTTGAAGGATACCCTGTTAATGAAATCAGTTGTTCAAGTTGATCTTTAAGTAAAAATGTGTTAGAATTCTGATCATGGTTGATCTTCAAGGGTGTTCATTCCTGAAGAAAAATGTACTGCTTGATAGATATAATGTTTATAGCATAGAATTGTGTGTCTGTTATTCATCGACCAAGGTCTCTATATATACAACATAGTAAGCATTATCCTAACTAGGAATGGTAATACATGAATAACCCAAATCCCATAGATATAGGAGTTTATATTTATCCTAATCCTATTACTCCCCCTCAAGTTAGCAATGCAGGTGTCCGAATGCCTAACTTGGAGAGCAAATGATCAAATGTAGGAGTAGGTAATGCCTTCGTGAGGAGATCAGCTGGTTGATGTTTAGTAGAGATATGTTCCGTTGTAAGAAGCTGAGATTGAACCGCATCACTACTGTGTGACAATCATTCTCCACGTGCTTCGTCCGTTCATGAAAAACCGGATTCTTAGCAATGTAAATCGCTGATTGACTGTCACAGAACATACGCATTGGTTGAGGATGAGAAAAACCAAACTGCTTGAGAAGACGTTTTAGCCATTTGAGCTCGCACGTAGTATCAGCCATAGACCGGTATTCCGCTTCAGCTGATGATCTGGAGACCGTACGTTGTTTCTTTGTCTTCCAGGACACAAGGGAGTCACCAAGGAGAACAATATAAGCACTTAATGACCTTCGTGTGATGGGACAAGCCGACCAATCCGCGTCACAGTAAGCTGTCAGTTGCATATCACACTTAGAAGTCAGCATGATACCTTGGTCTGGAGTCCCTTTGAGATACCGAACAACGCGTAAAGCCGCCAGCCAATGATCGTCACGAGGCTTCTGCATAAACTGGGAGAGAAGATGAACTATATAACTTAGCTCAGGTCGGGTGAAGGTGAGATAAATGAGCCGTCCGACCAGACGCCGATACTTGCCGGGATCAGTCAACCATGGACTCTTGGAAAGAGGAAGCTTATGATTTAGCTCAGTCGGAACCGGAGCTGGTTTAGCCCCCAAGAGTCCACACTCAGCCACAATATCCAAGGCGTATTTTCTTTGTGAAACAAAGATACCATCAGGTCCGCGTGCAATCTCCAAGCCAAGAAAGTACTTTATTTTACCTAAGTCTTTCATCTTGAAGTTCTTGCTGAGGTAGTTCTTAAAACGCTGAATCGTAGCGATGTCATTCCCGGCTATGATGAAGTCATCGACGTACACCAAAATATGAAGGCAGATATCGCCTTGAATGAAAGAGAATAGAGAGTAGTCCTCATAGCTCTGAGTAAAGCCGAACTGAAGGAGAGCTTTGCTGAGCTTAGAGAACCAACAACGTGGTGATTGTTTCAAACCATAAAGCGACTTACGAAGTCGGCATACTTTGGATGGATCATTCGATTTGAAACCTGGTGGCAACTCCATGTAAATTTCCTCAGTTAAATCTCCATGTAAGAACGCGTTGTGGACGTCCATCTGATGGACTTCCCACCGCTTTGCTGCTGCAATCTTTAGGAGAAACCTGACCGTGTTCATTTTTGCTACGGGGGCAAAAGTATCGTTATAATCTCTGCCTTTCTTCTGTCTGTTGCCATGAGCAACGAGTCGAGCTTTTGGTCGTTCAATTGAACCATCCGCTCTATATTTGTTGGAGTAGATCCATTGACAGCTGATTGCCTTTTTCCCGGGTGGTAATGTAGTAACATCCCACGTCCGATTATCTTCCAACGCAGTAATTTCAGCTTTCATTGCTCCTTTAAACCGTGCATCCAGAATAGCGTCTTTGAATGTCTTCGGGACGTACTCAGAAGTGAGATTAGCGAGGAAAGCCTGATGTTTCTCAGAAAAAACAGAGGAAGATAAGTAGTCAGCTATAGGATACAGTGTAGTAACTGAAACCGTAGGTGGAGAACTCTGATCAGGTGAGACTTGAACGTGAGAGGGGTTTGTAGTAGCAGCATGAGTAACGTAGTTCTTTAGAAGAATAGACGGCTTTTTAGCTCGTTGACCACGTCCTAGGACCTCTGCTAGTCCCGGAGAATCGACATGATCAAACTCGTCTGACGGACTCGTAGGAGCTGTTGGTGATGTTGGTGGTGTGACCTGAGTAGTAGTAGCAGGAGTTGGAGATATCGCAGATGCAGGAGACGAGTTCTGAGTATTGGCAACATTCTCTGTTGACGCGGTAGGACTAGGAGACTGAGATTGTGGAAGAGACGAACTCCCCCTGGATTGCGCAATTGGTAGAATCCAATCATCAAATGCATTATCTTGCATAACAGGTGGTGTAACATACTCTGTGTTCTCAACACCAGGGAATGTATCTTCACAAAACACCACATCACGACTAATAAAAAACTCATTTGTTTCGGGATCGTACAAACGCCAAGCCTTCTTACCAAACGGGTATCCTACAAAGATACACTTCCGACTTCGCGCACCAAACTTGTCCTTATCTCTTGCTCGGCGATGTGCATATGAGAGACATCCGAATACGCGCAGTTGATCATACGCCGGAGGTTTGCCATGTAACACCTCATAAGGCGTCTTCCCATCTAACACTTGCGTAGGAGTACGATTAATCAGGTGGGCTGCAGCTAAAATACTCTCTCCCCAAAACGTAGACGGAAGACGAGCTTGGAAGAGACAAGCACGAGCCACATTTAAAATATGCCTGTGCTTTCGTTCCACACGAGCATTTTGTTGCGGAGTATCCGTGCAAGACGTTTGATGAATGACACCCTTTTCCTTGAAAAAGGTTTTGAGTACCATGAATTCTGTGCCGTTATCTGTTCGAATGGTACGAACTTGGCGTCCAAATTGCCTTTCTGACATGGCACAAAAGCTTTTTAGTAGGCCTGCAACCTCTGATTTCTCAAGCATCAGATATGTCCATACTGCGCGAGAAAAATCGTCCACTATAGTGAGAAAATAGAGTGCACCACAAGATGCTGGTGTTCTATAGGGACCCCAAACGTCACAATGAATAAGTTCAAAAGGATCCGAAACTTTATTAAGACTATCAGGAAAAGCTTGTCGAGTTTGTTTAGCTCGAAAACAAATATCACAACGACTAGAATCAGAAAAATCAATAGAAAGACACTTGAAAGCCGGCAATGTAGATAAAACTTTGTATGATGGATGGCCAAGACGACGATGCCACAGAACTGACGCAGATGACGACTTAGCAGCCCCGTGAGCCCTCGAAACCTTGACTCCCGTAAAATAATAAACCCCCTCACGTTCTTCACCTGCTCCAATCAGAGTCCTCGAAAAACGGTCCTGTAAAACACATATTGTATCAGTAAAAATAGCTATACATCCCGTTTGTTTCAATAACTTGGAAACACTGATTAGTGTGCAGTTGAAGTCAGGGACAAAAAGAACGTCATGCAAAGCATAATCTCTGCTAAGCTTTAGAGTTCCTTGTTTAGTTGCACTGGAGACACGACCATTAGGGCACAAAACAGAGGACATAACCACATCATGAACGTCATGTAGGAGTGATAGATCCCCTGTCATATGGTGTGAAGCCCCAGTGTCAATTATAACATCAGTAAGTGTAGTTTTACCAGACAAACGTTCCGATGAAAGATTGCTCTGTTGGTTCTGTAGGAGAGTGATAAGAGAAGCAATTTGGTCTGAGTTGATTGCAGGAGAAGTCTGTACTGCATTCACACGACCTCGACCACGGCCCCTGCTGGAGTTAAAACGACCTCCACGTCCACCTCGAGTAGTTGATTGTGTATTGTTTTGTCGCTCAAGAAACCATTCCGGGTATCCATGTACAAGAAAGCATTCTGTAATATCATGACCTGTTCGGCCACAATGGGTGCACGTACGAGCCGGATCCCTGGAACGAACTAAAGCGGTTTCAGTTGGAGTAGAGACGTCGCTGGTGCCGCTGTTTTTAGCCGCGAACCCTAATGCATCTGACCGTTGCTCTTTTGATCGAGTGGTGATCATATTTTGCTCCTCTCATATAACTCTAGAGTAAACGATGTTCAAGTCTGGTAAAGGATCTTCATCAGTAATCCTTGACCTAATAGACGAGAATCGAGAATCGTCAAGCCCAAAGAGGAATTTATGAACATGCGCATCCTCCTTATCTTTTTCAATATCTGCGGCTGCCGCACAAGTACAGGGTCGAGATGTTTTGAGGTTTTGGAGTTCCTCCCATAGCTTCGTTAATCTTCCGTAGTAGTCAAGTACCGATTGCCCATCTTGTTTGCAGTTTGTAATAGCGTCCTGAAGTTGATGAATTCGAGTTCCGTTTTTGACAGAAAAACGAAACCGTAGAGTCTCCCACAGTTTATGAGCATCAGGAACGTGTGTAACCGTTGACCTAACCTTAGGATCAATAGACGTACGGATCCATCCGACAATCATTGAATTCGCCGCAAGCCAGCGAGTCAGATCTGGGCTATCATCGGTTGGTTTTATAATCACGCCATCGATGAACCCCATCTTCCGTTTAGCTTGTAGAGAATTGCGGAGCTCCGTCGACCACTCCGGATAGTTGTCATGCGTAAGACGTACTGAAGTGATGAGAGCACCAGGATTGTCTGATGGATGCAGGTAGTAGGGTGATATGTCAGGAGAAGCTCCTGGTGTAAGAGTAGTAGATTCCGTTGTAGGTAGTGTAGAAGAAGTTTCATCCGACATCTTGATCGATGAATGTAGTAAACGTAGAAGAAGAAGAAGAAATATAAAAGTGAAATCAAACGTTGAGGTGTTTGATTATGAAAAAGAAATTAGGTAAGATCTTGGCTCTGATACCATATAATGTTTATAGCATAGAATTGTGTGTCTGTTATTCATCGACCAAGGTCTCTATATATACAACATAGTAAGCATTATCCTAACTAGGAATGGTAATACATGAATAACCCAAATCCCATAGATATAGGAGTTTATATTTATCCTAATCCTATTAATAGAGGTACGGAGTTCAAGTGTATATGATATGGTTACATGCAGGACAAGCCAATATGAATGAAATAGGTATATAGTTATTGATTGCTCAAGTGTTCATATGCAAAACAAAGCGTATTTATGTCAAAGGTCAGATTTAAGTAAGCTGGTGAGAGGATCGCAGGATCCTTATGGACAGGCATGGCCATTGTAATAACTTTCACTTTATACGTTTTATTTATACCAACGGACCCTTACCCGTGGACCCATATTAATTAAATAAAATATATATAATTTCATCAATATAAGTTCAAATAAAAAGTTCGTGTTAGATATGTACACGTATATTAATAATTTAATACCATGCTATTCTTCTATTCAGGAAAATTATGTAACAAAAAGTTTGCAAAAAAAGAGGTAGAAAATATCTAAAGTAATTCAATTGTTATATATTACGCTGAGATTTCCCTAAGATATTTAGTCAGATTTTCAAATAGAATCTCATCATTCTTTTTGAGAACATTTTCTACCCGATGTCTAGTACCTCAGAAACTTTATAGTATAGACGTCTTCTCTGTGGAAGCAATAGTTAAGGTTTAAAGGTTTCTACACCTAGATCTGGGGTTCGAAACCCAGACAACACAATTTCTCGCAGATTATAGGATACAAGTTTATCGGAGGTTCCAGAGTACTGTAGGAAGAGTCGTTCGTTGTGATCGTTTGCTGCAGAGTGAAAATGTCTATCAAGGGTGTCATACACGATCCAAATGTTACAGGAGAGTTTCATTGTGGAATCATCCATGTAGTTGTTCATCAAGATCACTTATGTTGCAGGTAGTTGATCATCATATGTAATAGAGTTAATAATTATATGATAATGTAATTGTTACCCAGTTAAAAAAAAATACATCCTCTTTTTAAGATATCGTTTTTACTATGCTCGAACGTCCATGACTTCGCTCACTTGGTCCGTGAATCCTATACGAACGAGGCGTTAATATATTTGTAGATTAGAAAGTCTTGCTTAAAGACCTTCCAATAACCATATGAACTTTATATATATTTTATCTTCACTTACACAATATCACGAATCATTTTTCGATAAATCATACATTTTTCTTATGAAGCATATTTAACTATATTTTTTTCTGGATATGTAAACGAAAAATAAATATATTTTAGTGACATAAATAGTAAAATAAATTATTTAAATATTTTCACATATATCACAAATGAATTATTTAAATACATTTTTAGTCAATGATGTAAATGGCTTAGTTAGTTACTGAATAGAAAATTGCTTCTACTAAAACATCATTCCCGACGCAGATCACGGATAAGTAATACACATACTTCTCATTTCTTCCCCAGTTTAGATTTTACTTGGTTTAAAAATTCAAATTTATCATATGCGTGTTAAAAAAATCTCTTAACAAAAACTTATAAATTAAAGAATGAAGGGAGATCCCAAAATATGGTTGCAAAGGAGATAAATAAAACGACGGTTGATAAACCTTAGACAAAATCCAATAGATGCCCTTTCCGTGGTAACCCTTAGTTACTCAATTCCTAATTTGTCTCTGACTCCATTATCGCGTGTTCTAATGCAATCAATACTCAGAAGAATTGTTTTTCGAGTCACTGAGGAAAAAATGATGAGACGTACGTAGGATTTACAACTTAGTGTAATCAAGAAAGTATATATTGCAAGCATAATCCAGCAAAACAGTAAATATGTACAACAGTTACATTTTAATGGGCTGAGAATCGGGGAACATTTAATAGGTTGTTCGTGAGAGACAAAGGACAAAAAGAATTTAGAGCAGTGCCGTAAATGGCAAAGCTTTTGCTCGTTGTTACTAAAGAGACTCGTGATGTCTACGTGACGGGCTCGTATATAAATATAGTGTCGTCATCTTTTTGCCATTCATTTTCTATACATTCAATACTCTCTGCGCTTAACATTTATATATTTTTTATCAGATAACAATAGCAAATTATATATTTCAAAAAATTTAAGTGTAGTTATGAAATAAACAATCAGTAAATTATATATTTTTGAAATGAATAGCACAGTGTTTTCATTATTTTTTTTATAACCGAATGTTTTGACCTACCAGAATGGTTCAGATTAAAGATTAATCCTTCCGTGGACACACATTCAAAAGTGAATACTAGTTAGGTGAACACAATCTTTAATTTTAGACACTGGAGTAATACATATAAAGTTTTCAGTGATCAATGCAAATCGAATCCGGAGCCGTAGTCGCAGCCGCAAGCTGTTTATCACCATACTAACTCCTTGTGGTTATGTTTTCATAGTTACATATAGAGTTTTTTCTTAAAAATAGTGACTCTGACGAGAAAAATGAAAAATTGGATGTGTAACTACTCAAAGCATAATTTAAATGTTAACTATTCGATTAAACTACGGAATAATATACGATTCAGAATGTCTGCAGATATTTTGTTATACATTTACAGTTTTACACTATCCCGGTGCTCATTCAGCTTACATTCTTGGCATCCAAAAAAAAAAAAATCAGCTGCATTCTAATATATATATACCTCATGGTCTATATATATGTATAGACAATCTTTCACAAGGACATTTATTTCTACTTTATGTATTTTCATATGATTGAACAAGTGGATGGTCTCAGCGTTCATCTCTTTAACACAACCAAAAGTATGACCCCTAATATGAATTTAATTTAATTTTATGCTCATTGTATATTAATGTTGTTTTAATTTGCTGACATTTTCGTTAACCTTAATATATATGGAACGGAATTAACCGATCCATATATGAGTATTATTCAACAATTAAAACAACAAACAATTATATATGGCCTACCACAAATCAATTAATACATGCCCACTTGTGAATATGGTCCAAGATCTTCCACATAAACGTCTTCTTACTAACATAGGCCTTGTCGCCGACTCTACTATTCATTAGACGTGTTCGTTTCATTGACTCTTGTTCAGATTTTATACCGGGTTGAATCCGTATACTTAAACGGTCTCATATTTGTACTTTGCGCTCCAATCAAGTATATTAGAAAGGGTATAGACACTGATTTGTTAGTTACATTCTTAAGTCTTGAACACTACTAAACTTAACTAAGTATGACCCCTTGAGTAGATTTGTACTTGGCGCTTCAAGACACATTCATTAAATGCATATACAAGTAGGTATACCGTATACGCATACAACTACATTACATTTACATGTATAGACACTAATTTGTTAATTACATTCTTAAGTCTTGAACACTACTATACTTAACTAAGTATCTGATCTGACCCCTTGAGTAGATTTGTACTTGGCGCTTCAAGACGCATTCATTAAATGCATATGCAAGTAGGTATACCGTATACGCATACAACTACATTACATTTACATGTATATGCAAGTACGTATGCAGGTATAGCAGTATACATAGTTATAAATATCTTGTAAGGCACGGAGAAAGGGTAGAAAGAGGGGCCAAATGTTAGAAGGAGATGTACGTGGAGTGTCTATTGTGCCAAGGTATTGAGAATGGACACAATACATAACTTTTTTAAAAATATTAAACCATTCTCTGGAGAGAGAATATAAAAACACCGGTGGCCACACTGTGATAATCTAAGTCTAGGTGGATTCGAACTCAGGTCCCGTAAAATCTATGGAACGCCATGTTATCACCCGACCATAGACACGCGGTTATAATAACTTTTAATGTGCAACGTGGTTTCATTCATTCACCTATCCCACGTCGTTTTCAAACCTTAAATCTCTCTTTTCCATTTGTCCTCTCTGTCTATATTAATCACCTGGATAGTTTCTCCTATTCACTCGTCACCTTTTCTCGTGAGCTCACTCAAGGGTCCAGAAAGTGTTTTTTTTTTAATTATTTTTTTTTCTTTCTCCTCTCTCGTTTTTGAGAGAAGAGATGGGAAGGGCTCCATGTTGTGAGAAAATAGGACTCAAGAGAGGGAGATGGACGGCTGAGGAAGATGAGATCCTCACTAACTATATTCAAGTCAATGGTGAAGGTTCTTGGCGGTCCTTGCCTAAGAAAGCTGGTATGTGTATTTTTAAATATCCGCATTTTATCCTTTCTTATCTGATCCATATATATATATAGCCGGTGTTTAAAAAACGATTTAAGTTTTTTTCATACTGTTATACAAGCTATACTGACCATGACGTTTCTTGGTTCGGTTTTACGGGTTTCTTGCATTATAACTTGGCGAATATAATAGAAATGGACTTTACAGATCAAAATTAAGAAAGGGAAAAAATACGTTGTTTATGCATGGAAAAGCCAAAATGTATCAATTTATTAAGAAAAAATTGTGATTTTATACATTTGATTGTAAATTCTGTTTACTAAAAGAACACATTGCTCTCATATTATGCGTGGTCTAACAACAATTGCAAATAATGTGAAGGATTGTTGAGATGTGGAAAGAGCTGTAGATTAAGGTGGATAAATTATCTGAGAATGGACTTGAAAAGAGGAAATATTACGGCCGAGGAAGATGACACGATCGTCAAGTTGCATTCCCTTCTTGGCAATAGGTAAATGATGGGCAAATTTATTTTCAAAGAGTTACATATAAGTTATAACAATCTGTACATAAATCAGAATTTCTTGTGAAAACTTATAAGCATATAGAAATGGTCAAGACTCCGATCCAACTGAAAAAACAATCGAACAACAGAGTGATCAGGTGTACTGTCCTGATCTCGTGACCATTACTTTACTGACATCATATATTTATTACATTATCATTAACAATTTAATTTTTTTTTTTTTGTAAAAGGGCTTCATTAACAATTTAATTAAAACATAAATAAGACAAATATTTAATGAGTTTAGATATATACTACAATTTATACATGAAAAAAATAGTCACTAAGCCTAATGAAACTGGATGAATTTTGTACGTGGATTTCTCAACCTTTTGAAAATATTTCTCATTGTAAATGCTGATGGCCCTAATATACTAGTACCATTTATTCTTTAGTAAATATTATGAAATTTTCTTATTTTGATAAGGTCGTCCAACCCTTTAATTAATCCACCCATATATAAAACCCTACATATATACTACATCACTTTTTGTCAATCAAAAGCATTGACATTATGTTGGCATAGATCTATATCTAAATTGATTGCTCTAATCAATTTGTCTCATGTATGTACGGTCAAAGTTGTTACCGTCTCTCTAAGACTATGATTATCCCTAATCTGTTTAGGGAGTTTCTTAAAAAAAATATTTTTTTATCTAATTAAAAAAAAATTAAAAAGTAAACCAATTGCGAACTGTCATGTCTCATGGTATCCGCAAACAATGCAAGAAACGGACCAAAAACAATCCTTATTTCATACCTTTTAGAACCGAGTTTAGGTTTTTTGTGGGGCTCAGACCATGATTTTTTATTTTATAAAATCTCCTAAAGACCCGTGATATTCATGCTCTAACTTCTGTTAGAGGTTAATCTTTGTTGGACCGATCTAACCTCTTATTAAAACGAATTATGTACACACATAACTTACTATATACTATCAGTATTCAAAAATATACTCAATCTATTTCAAAATGTTTCATGTTTTAACATTTTCACACTTATTAAAGAAAAATGTTAAATTTTAATTACCAATACATAATTTTCCATAATTAACTATTCCTTACAAATTTTAACCAAGAAAAATTTAATAAACACGATTATATTTTTTTGAATTTTATAATTTGCCATTGATAAATACATTTATTTTTTTTTTTTAAATGTATATTTTTGAAATATTATTTTTTTAAATCATGGATCTTTTTTATTTCTCTAAATTTATATTATCTCACTCTCACGTTTGTGCCTTCTGACCAAGCTTTTTTTGTTTGTGTGTAGATGGTCGCTTATTGCAACACATCTACCAGGAAGAACAGACAACGAAATTAAAAACTATTGGAACTCACATCTCAGCCGCAAAATCTACGCCTTCACTGCCCTCCGCAGAGCTGAGCACGGTCTAAACGTCAACGATTTAGTTCTGAATAATACTTCTTCTTGTTCTTCCTTGGGAGCCAATAACACGAACATGACGAAGAAGAAGAAAGGAAGAACTAGTAGGTCATCCATGAAGAAACACAAGCAAATGTTGACGGCCTCACAATGTTCTCCACAACCGAAAGAGCTAGAGCGAGAGATCAGTGAGGAAGGTCACAATGGTAATTGCGAAGGTAAGTCTTTGGAGCCTTATGAGTGGTTGGATGGTGAGATGGAGAGGCTCATGAGTAGTTTCGTCTGGGGATGTACTAATGAAGAGGCTGTGGTTGAAGTCAATCACGATTATTCTGATCAGAACAAGGTGTGTGAGAGTGGGAACAACAGTAGTTCTTGTGTGGGTGTGTCTGAGGAAGAAAATCTAGAGGCTGATCATGATATGAATGCCGAAAAGGAAAAAGAAGGGAGTGGTTTGAGTTCGAGTTCAAAAGAAAATGGTGATAAAGATTGGTGGGTTGGTCTATCTGATTATCTAGAAGTTGGATTTGGGACTGATGGTGAGTTGCTTGGTTGGGAGTTTCAAGGTAGTGTACCTTGTCAAAGTGATGATCTCTGGGATCTCTCGGATTTGGGAGAAATATAGCAAGTTGATCGCATACGAGAAAGTCTATTAACCCAATAAATATCGATCTTTTGATTGTAAGATATAGTGTTTTATTTGGTTATAGTGGAACTAGAGGTTGTTAATTATAAGATTGTGCTCAATTACTTTATTAGATGAATGAGTAGTACAACGTATATAGAGCAGAGTGCATAGCGTTTTCTATACAAAAGATATTTACAGTATCTTATTTCCTTGTATACTCTACAGCTGTGTGTATTAGCTTGTTGGAGTGTATTAAGAGAACTAACTAGGATTAAATATAGGCTCTAGTCTAGACCAGTTCTAAGTATAGATATATAAGGAAAGGGTCACAATGTAATTAGTTTAGCTTGATACCCTAGCTCTAAACCTTGTATATATGTACGTGTACATTGAGAATATAATGATCAAGTCCTTTAACCTATATGTGATCTCTATTAACTGAACTTGGAATCAGACTTCCTACTGCACCAGTAATATATTGTGACAATATTGGAGCAACATATCTATGTGCCAATCCCGTGTTTCATTATTGGATGAAACACATTGCCTTGGATTACCATTTCGTACGAGAACTAATCCAGTCAGGCTGCCTACGAGTTACACATGTTTCTACACGGGATCAGCTTGCCAACGCACTCACAAAGCCACTGCCAAGGACACCATTTCAACAAAGTTGTCACAAGATTGGAATGGAGAAACCCCCTCCATCTTGAGGGGGCATATAGATATATAAGGAAAGGGTCACAATGTAATTAGTTAAGCTTATTACCTTAGCTCTAAACCTTGTATATATGTACGTGTACATTGAGAATATAATGATCAAGTCCTTTAACCTATTACTAAGCACTTTTTGTCGATTTTGTACTCTTTTTGATGCTATTCAATTTCATTCTATATTTCAGCTTAGGATCATTGGAATCATGAATCTAAAGTCATTACGATGCTCAGCTTAGGATCATTGAAATCATGGAATTCTAAGTCATTACTATGCTATGCTCAACTTACATAAATTTTCTGCATGATTTTAACCTTTTATTCGTTACTATGTCTCAAGGCTGTATGTTTTGTATTTTCAGTTGGGGACATTCAGTCTCTTTCTTTCTTCTCTGTCAAATTTAGACCGCAAAATGCCAATCTCTTGTTTTCTAGTCTTGTGATATACGCGTTCAAACAATTTCGAGTTTTGTCACTTTGACCAATGAATTTGATAATTCAAGATAACACACAAAAGCTCTAATCCTATTTGGAACCATGCAGAATATTATTAATATATGGTCTGAATCTCTTATCTACCTGGCTATTCTCCTTACCACTAGTGCCATCTATCTTTGGTTGTTTGTTTTATTTCTCTACATAATTAATCCATCTTAGGGTATCTTTTGCATCAAATCTTTGTTTTACCCTATATCATCACAATCTTTATCATCTATTAAAGGGAAATAACCAAATGCAAATGCGTCCAATTATTTTAAAATATGCCGATTTTTAAACTCATATAAAAAGATCCTTAGATTTGCCACCCAAGATTCAAGTGTTAAGTGTAAAGCTACCACATTTCTACCAGATGTTAATTTGTATGCACATATAAATGGTGAGAATTTTGAAGGAGTTGGTGGCCATCACTACATACATAACTCAGGATTCAAAATTCGTAATCTTAATGGACGGCTATGATCAATTACTTGTTAATCACTGACCGACCATTTAAAGAAATCGTACACTACTCCGTATCTGATGATTCTGATCACACCGGTCAAAGTGGCGCGCACTTTTCTTTTCACCAAACCACATATGCGAAAAAAAACTTTCCCTCGACACTTCCCCATGTTTCGCCATTTTGGCGGGTCGTAATGAATAGATGAAATCGGGGTTTCTATCTCAAGTGGTAAAAGTATTACAGCTGTGAGTACTGACATTTATGTTCGAATTTCGGCCACTAAAAAATTAACATTTCGATATCGCCAGAGACAGAGGACCACACGTGACAACACATGACTAGTCTAAATCACTTCTGTGAGGACAAGATACCTCTGTATAATTAAAAAAAAAAAAATAAATAGATGAAGAGTTTAAGGGCATTTTCGTCATATCGTACAAAAAATGTTAGGGCTTAATACCGAACCAATTTATAAATCGCGTTTGGTTAACATCCACCGTACGTTCTATGTCGGTTCGGTTCTTTAAAAAAAAAAAATCTGTCTCTTCACTCTCCTGCATGTCGGTTTAAGTTGGATTTCAAATCTCTCTCTCTCTCTGATTCTGTTTCCCGAAGAGACGTGATCATCATCTCAAAACCCTAGACACAGACTCTGATCCTTTCTACTCCTCTGCTTGATCTCTGTGTTCATTTCGAATCAGAAGTGGAGAAGGTGAATGATCAGATCTTCTGGTCTCTTGTTTCTTTAGCTCCTTAGTGATGATCTGCTTAAAGCTTGATCGCTTTGTATTTGATCTTCTTACTTTTCTCAGGTCTTGATGGATTCGGACACAACCAACAAAAGTAGTAATGAAAAGAAGACTTGCGCCGATTGTGGAACCAGCAAGACACCTCTTTGGCGTGGTGGTCCCGCTGGTCCTAAGGTCAGAACAATAAACTCTAATTACATATCCCATTTTTTTTGAATATTTGGTCTGATCTGTTATATTGTATTGTTTTTTATGTGTTTTTATGTAGTCGCTATGTAACGCGTGTGGGATCAGAAACAGGAAGAAGAGACGAGGAGGAGAAGATAAGAAACAGCTGAAGAAATCAAATCACGGCGGAGGCGGCGATCTCAGAAGAAACCCTAGATTTGGTGAATCACTGAAACAGAGGATGGTGGATTTTGGGATGGGGAAGAGATCAACGGTGGAGAAGCAGCGGCGGAAGCTCGGCGAGGAAGAGCAAGCGGCTGTGCTTCTCATGGCTCTCTCGTATGGATCAGTGTATGCTTAGTGGTCTCTAGATCCCATCATTGTAGACCGTGGCTAAGAAGAACTCAACTAAAAATATTAGGGTTTTCTTCTTTAATCCGGAGAGCAAATGGTGATAACTAACAAATGTTTAGTACAATTTGTTTCTGTCGGAAAATTGTTTGTTTCTGTGTTTTTTTTTTCTTTTATATTCTGGGCATCTCGATGCTGCGAGATGAATTGAGAAAAAAAAAAGAATTTTCGGTGGTAGATTTTTAAAGTTTTGTGGGGTATCTTAATAGTATGATTTTAATTTATTGTTCTGTGTTGAGATTTTGTCTTTATTCGGACAGGAATGGGATTTGCCTACCTGTTAAGCACAATCCTGTCATGCCCGAAAATAATAAATTAGAAGTTCTAACGAAAAATCAGAGTATGGCAAGACAACTGGTTGCTCGGTGATCCTCAGGCTTCGCCAGCTGGTCCTGGTATATTTATCCATCCTAATCTTCGTGTTAAAGATTTATTTTATGCTGGAACATCCTCATGGAATCAGCCTCTCCTGCGACAATTATTTCAGCCGGAAGATGTTCAAAGAATATTGCGCCTTCGTCCAAGTATAACAGGTGCTCAAGACTTACTGTATTGGAAGCTTAGTAAGACAGGTTCATATACAGTTAAGTCTGGTTACTATGTACAAAGGCAGTTGGACGATGAAAACGCACAACAAACTCAGGTTCTACCCTACTCTACTTTACAATTTAGAAATTCTCTCTTACAAAAATTATGGACACTAAAATTGCCACCCAAGGTTAAAATATTTTGGTGGAAAGTGCTCCATAATGGGTTGCCTGTAGCTAAGAATCTAAGTAGAAGAGGATGTAGAATTAATCCTGAGTGTCAGCTCTGTGGTGACGATATAGAATCTGTTTCTCATTTGATATATGAGTGTCGTATTTCTAGAGAAATATGGCAGTTGGCTTGTCCTGATTTGTCACAGAGCTTAAGAGATAGTATTGACCTCCAACTGCTTATACAGAACATAATTAATGAAACTACACGGGGGTCGCAGGGATGTTTAGCATGGTTTTTAGGGTGGAGAATATGGAAGATGCGGAATAGGTTACTGTTTGAAAATCATCGTGATCATATTGTTCAGGTTATCAAGGCAGCTATTATGGATATGAATCTATGGAATGAAGCCATGATGCAAGATGAACCTGTGCAAACTTATCATGTAAACCAACCGCTAACCATAAATGATATTCTTCCATCAGAAGCAACTTTCTATTGTATTGCGGACGCTTCTTGGAAGTCTAACAATGAACCTGCAGGTATAGGGTGGTCCTTACATAGTCGACAAGGCACTCTCCTCATCCAAGGTAGCTCAGCAATCACTCCAACGAACTCAGCACTTGAAGCCGAGGCAATGGCAACTTTGCTAGCTGTTCAACAATTGCATAATCTTGGCTATAAGAACGTTACAATTCTTGGAGACAATGCTCAATTGTTTAGGGGTTTGGAGTCGAACCGATCTAAGAGAAGTAAAGCTTTTGCTTTTAACGAAGCTTCTACAATAGCTCATGATATTCTCAACCTCTCTGAGTCGAACCTCTTTTCTTTTAGACATGTCTCTAGGAACCTTCTACATTATGTTGATCAATTAGCAAAGAAAGCTAGGTCATCTAAACAGCAATATGTAATAACGTGGCTCAATGTTTAGTTCATTGTACTCTGTTTCAAGGTTGAATGAAATGAAAATGTTGACAAAAAAAAAAAAAAGAAGTTCTAACGAAAAATATTTTGAATTTTGTTAAATTTGTAATTTTGCCCCCTACTTTTCATCGTCAACTGGGTTTTATTTTCCTTGTCATTTGACAAATTTCTTTTCTTATCAATTACTTGGACGACAAGTACTAATAATAGTTGCAGTTATTATTTTGTACATAATGATGATTTGATTGTGATAATCGCATTATTATTATATATCAACCAACTATCAAGATAAAAACTATCATTAAGAGTTTGAGACCTTGGGTGTTTATATTTCTCCAAAAAGTAGAGTTTTTATAGGGGTTAGTCCACTTATTAGGTGGTATATAAAGTTTAACTAAATTATTTATTGGGAAATTTTAAAAGATGCTCATATTAGATGAAAATAAGTTTGGCAAACATATATAAAAATTTGGAATGTGGTTAGGTAATTTTAAAAACCACTAAAGAGGCTAAACAGTATAGATAGTATTTTCCTCGAAAATTCAATCTTTTCGTACGGGGCACCTACAAATTTCAAGAAAAACTAGAAAAAATAATATTTGTGTTTTAATGCATAGTTTCATCATGCACTAACATAGTATGAAGATTAAAGAGGTTTGAGACTTTAGGTGTTTCTGTTTCTCCAAAAAGTAGAGTTTATAGGGGCTAGTCCACTTATTAGGTGCTATATAAAGTTTAAATAAATTATTCAATGGGAAATTTGAAAAATGCTCATATTACATAAAATTAAGTTTGGCATACATATTATAAATTTGTAATGTTATTAGGTATTTTTTAAAACCACTAAAGAGGCTAAATAGTATAGATAGTATTTCTCCGAAAATTCAATCTTTTCGTAGGGGTTAACCTACAATTTCAAGAAAAACAAGAAAAAATCATAATTTTTTTAATGCATAGCTGCATCATACACTAAAATTGTATTTCTAAAGGGATTAGTCAACTTATTAGGTGGTATATAATGTTTAAATAAATTTTTCATTTGGAAATTAGAAAATATGCTCATATTAAATGAAAATAAATTTGGCATACATATATATAAATTTGGAATGTGGTTAGATATTTTTTAAAACTACTAAAGAAGCTAAATAGTATAGATAATCTTTCCGTAGGGGTTAACCTATATATTTCAAGAAAAACTAGAAAAATCATATTTTTGTTTTAATGCATATCTGTATCATGCACTAACATAGTATGAAGATTAAAGAGGTTTGAGTCATTAAGGGTTACTGTTTCTGCAAAAAAAATATAGTTTTTATAGGGCTTAGTACACATATTAGGTGGTATATAAAATTTAAAGAAATTATTCATTGGGAAATTTGAAAAGATGTTCATACTACATGAAAATAAGTTTGGAATACATATATATAAATTTGGAATGTGGTTAGGTATTTTTTGAAAATCACTAAAGAGGTTAAATAGTATAGATAGTATCTCTCCGAAAATTCAATCTTTTCGTAGGGGTAAACCTACAAATTTAAAAAAAACAAGAAAAATCATATTTTTATTTTAATGCATAGTTGCATCACGCACTAACATAGTGTGAAAATTAAAGAAGTTTGAGACCTTAGGTGTTTATGTTTCTCCAAAAAATAGAGTTTTTATAGGGGTTAGTCCACTTATTAGGTGGTATATAAAGTAAATAAATTATTTATTGGGAAATTTGAAAAGATGCTCATATTAGATGAAAATAAGTTTGGCATACAAATATAAAAAATTGGAATGTGGTTAAGTAATTTTGAAAACCACTAAAGAGGCTAAATAGTATAGATAGTATTTCTCTGAAAATTCAATTTTTTTGTAGGGATTAACCTACAAAGTTCAAGAAAAACTAGAAAAAATAATATTTTTGTTTTAATGCATAGCTGCATCATTCACTAACATAGTATGAAGATTAAAGAGGTTTGAGACGTTAAGTGTTCCTATTTCTTTAAAAAAATAGAGTTTTTATAGGGGTTAATCCACTTATTAGGTAGTACATAAAGTTCAAAAAAGATTATTCACTGGGAATTTAGAAACGATGCTCATATACCATGAAAATTAGTTTGGCATAAATATATACAAATTTGAAATGTGGTTGGGAATTTTTTAAAAACCACTAAAGAGGCTAAATAGTATAGATAGTATTTCTCCGAAAATTCAATCTTTTCCTAGGGGTTAACCTACAAATTTCATAAAAAAACAAGAAAAATCATATTTTTGTTTTAATGCATAGTTGCATCACGCATTAACATAGTATAAAAATTAAAGAGGTTTGAGACCTTAGGTGTTTATGTTTCTCCAAAAAATAGAGATTTTATAGGGGTTAGTCCACTTATTAGGTGGTATAAAAAGTTTAAATAAATTATTCAATGGGAAATTTGAAAAAAATGCTCATATTACATAAAACTAAGTTTGGCATACATATATATATAAATTTAGAATGTGCTTAGGTATTTTTTAAAACCACTAAAGAGGCTAAATAGTATAGATAATATTTCTCTGAAAATTCAATTTTTTCGTAGGGGTTAATCTACAAAGTTCAAGAAAAACTAGAAAAAATAATATTTTTGTTTTAACGAATAGCTGCATCATTCACTAACATAGTATGAAGTTTAAAGAGGTTTGAGACGTTAAGTGTTCCTATTTCTCCAAAAAATAGAATTTTTATAAGGGTTATTAGGTAGTATATAAAATTCAAATAAATTATTCTCTGGGAATTTAGAAACGATGCTCATATACTATAAAATTAGTTTGGCATACATATATACAAATTTGAAATGTGGTTAGGTATTTTTACAAACAACTAAAGAGGCTAAATAGTATAGATAGTATTTCTCCGAAAATTTAATCTTTTCGTAGGGGTTAACCTACAAATTTCAATAAAAACAAGAAAAATCATATTTTTGTTTTAATGCATAGTTGCATTACGCACTAACATAGTATGAAAATTAAAGAGGTTTGAGACCTTAGGTGTTTATGTTTCTCCAAAAAATAGAGGTTTTATAGGGGTTAGTCCACTTATTAGGTGGTATATAAAGTTTAAATAAATTATTTATTGGGAAATTTGAAAAGATGCTCATATTAGATGAAAATAAGTTTGGCATACATCTATAAAAACTTGGAATGTGGTTAGGTAATTTTAAAAACCACTAAAGAGGCTAAATAGTATAGATAGTATTTCTCCGAAAATTCAATCTTTTCGTAGGGGGGTTAACCTAAAAATTTCAAGAAATAGAAAAAATAATATTTGTGTGTTTAATGCATAACTTCATCATGCACTAACATAGTATGAAGATTAAAGAGGTTTGAGACTTTAGGTGTTTCTGTCTCTCCAAAAAGTAGAGTTTTATAGGGGCTAGTCCATTTATTAGGTGCTATATAAAGTTCAAATAAATTATTCAATGGGAAATTTGAAAAAATGCTCATATTACATAAAATTAAGTTTGGAATATATATATATATATAAATTTGGAATCTGGTTAGGTATTTTTTGAAACCACTAAAGAGGCTAAATAGTATAGATAGTATTGCTCTGAAAATTCAATTTTTTCGTAGGGGTTAACTTACAAAGTTCAAGAAAAACTAGAAAAAATAATATTTTTGTTTTAATGCATAGCTGCATCATTCACTAACATGGTATGAAGATTAAAGAGGTTTGAGACCATAAATGTTCCTATTTCTCCAAACAAAATAGAGTTTTTATAGGGGTTAGTCCACTTATTAGGTAGTATATAAAGTTCAAATAAATTATTCATTGGGAATTTAGAAACGATGCTCATATAACATGAAAATTAGTTTGGCATACATATATACAAATTTGAAATGTGGTTAGGTATTTTTACAAACCACTAAAGAGGCTAAATAGTATAGATAGTATTTCTCTGAAAATTCAATCTTTTTATAGGGGTTAATCTAAAAATTTAAAGAAAAACTAAAAAAATCATATTTTTGTTTTAATTCATAGATGCATCATGCACTAACATTTTATGAAGATTAAAGAGGTTTAAGACCTTAGATGTTATTGTTTCTCCAAAAACTAGAGTTTTTATAAGAGTTAGTCCACTTATTAGGTGGTATATAAAGTTTAAATAAATTATTCATTGGGAAATTATAAAATATGCTCAAATTAGATGAAAATAAGTTTGGCATACATACATATAAATTTGGAATGTGGTTAGTATTTTTTAAAACTACTAAAGAGGCTAAACAGTATAGATAATCTTTTCGTAGGGGTTAACATACAAAGTTCAAGAAAAACTAGAAAAAATAATATTTTTGTTTTAATTCATAGCTGCATCATTCACTAACATAGTATGAAGATTAAAGAGGTTTGAGACGTTAAATATTTCTATTTCTCCAAAAAAGAGTTTTTATAAGGGTTAATCCACTTATTAGGTAGTATATAAAATTCAAATAAATTATTCATTGAGTATTTAGAAATGATGCTCATATACCATGAAAATGAGTTTGGCATACATATATACAAATTTGAAATATGGTTAGGTATTTTTACAAACCACTAAATAGACTAAATAGTGTAGATAGTATTTCTCCGAAAATTCAATCTTTTCGTACGGATTAATCTTCAAATTCAAGAAAAAACTAGAAAAAATCGTTTTTTTTTGTTTTAATGCATAGATGCATCATGCACTAACATAGTATGAAGATTAAAGGGGTTTGAGTCATTAGGGGTTACTGTTTCTCCAAAAAAATATAGTTTTTATAGTGGTTAATCCACATATTAGGTGGTATATAAAATTTAAAGAAATTATTCATTGGGAAATTTGAAAAGATGTTCATACTACATGAAAATAAGTTTGGAATACATATATATAAATTTGGAATGTGGTTAGGTATTTTTAAAAACCACGAAAGAGGTTAAATAGTATAGATAGTATTTCTCCGAAAATTCAATCTTTTCGTAGGGGTTAACCTACAAATTTCAAGAAAAACAAGAAAAAAAATATTTTTGTTTTAATGCATAGTTGCATCACGCACTAACATAGTATGAAAATTAAAGAGGTTTGAGACCTTAGTTGTTTATGTTTCTCCAAAAAAAAAGAGTTTTTACAGGGGTTAGTCCACTTATTAGGTGGTATATAAAGTTTAAATAAATTATGTATTGGGAAATTTGAAAAGATGCTCATATTAGATGAAAATAAGTTTAAAATACATATATAAAAATTTGGAATGTGGTTAGGTAATTTTAAAAACCACTAAAGAGGTTAAATAGTATAGATAGTATTTCTCCGAAAATTCAATATTTTCGTAGGGGGTTACCTACAAATTTCAAGAAAAACTAGAAAAAAATAAGATTTGTGTGTTTAATGCATAGCTTCATGATACACTAACATAGTATGAAAATTAAAGAGGTTTGAGACTTTAGGTGTTTTAGTTTCTCCAAAAAGTAGAGTTTTGTAGGGGCTATTCCACTTATTAGGTGCTATATAAAGTTTAAATAAATTATTCAATAGGAAATTTGAAAAATGCTCATATTACATAAAATTAAGTTTGGCATACATATATATAAATTTGGAATGTGGTTAGGTATTTTTTGAAACCACTAAAGATGCTAAATAGTATAGATATTATTGCTATGAAAATTCAATTTTTTCGTAGGGGTTAACCTACAAAGTTCAAGAAAAACTAGAAAAAATAATATTTTTGTTTTAATGCATAGCTGCATCATTCACTAACATAGTATGAAGATTAAAGAGGTTTGAGACGTTAAATATTCCTATTTCTCCAAAAAAGAGTTTTTATAGGGGTTAATCCACTTATTAGGTAGTATATAAAATTCAAATAAATTATTCACTGAGTATTTAGAAATGATGCTCATATACCATGAAAATTAGTTTGGCATACATATATACAAATTTGAAATGTGGTTAGGTATTTGTACAAACCACTAAAGAGGCTAAATAGTATAGATAGTATTTCTCCGAAAATTCAATCTTTTCGTAGGGGTTAATCTACAAATTTCAAGAAAAACTAGAAAAATCATATTTTATTTTAATTCATAGATGCATCATGCACTAACATTGTATGAAGATTAAAGAGGTTTGAGACCTTAAATGTTATTGTTTCTCCAAAAACTAGAGTTTTTTTAGGGGTTAATCCACTTATTAGGTGGTATATAAAGTTTAAATAAATTATTCATTGGGAAATTAGAAAATATGCTCAAATTAGATGAAAATAAGTTTGGCATACATACATATAAATTTGGAATGTGGTTAGGTACTTTTTAAAACTACTAAAGAGGCTAAACAGTATAGATAATCTTTCCGTAGGGGTTAACCTACATATTTCAAGAAAAACTAGAAAAATCATATTTTTGTTTTAATGCATATCTGCATCATGCATTAACATAGTATGAATATTAAAGAGGTTTGAGTCATTACGGGTTACTTTTTCTCCAAAAAAGTATAGTTTTTATAGGGGTTAGTCCACATATTAGGTGGTATATAAAATTTAAAGAAATTATTCATTGGGAAATTTGAAAAGATGTTCATACTACATGAAAATAAGTTTGGAATACATATATATAAATTTGGAATGTGGTTAGGTATTTTGTAAAACCACTAAAGAGGTTAAATAGTATAGATAGTATTTCTCCAAAAATTCAGTGTTTTCGTAGTGGTTAACCTACAAATTTCAAGAAAAACAAGAAAAATCATATTTTTGTTTTAATGCATAGTTGCATCACGCACTAACATAGTATGAAAATTAAAGAGGTTTGAGACCTTAGGTGTTTATGTTTCTCCAAAAAATAGAATTTTTATAGGGGTTAGTCCACTTATTAGGTGGTATATAAAGTTTAAATAAATTATTTATTGGGAAATTTGAAAAGATGCTCATATTAGATGAAAATAAGTTTGGCATACATATGTAAAAATTTGTAATGTGGTTAGGTAATTTTAAAAACCACTAAAGAGGCTAAATAGTATAGATAGTATTTCTCCGAAAATTCAATCTTTTCGTAGGGGGGTTAACCTACAAACTTCGAGAGAAACTAGAAAAAATAATATTTGTGTGTTTAATGCATAGCTTAATCATCCACTAAATTAGTATGAAGATTAAATAGGTTTGAGACTTTAGGTGTTTCTGTTTCTCCAAAAAGTATATTTTATAGGGGCTAGTCCACTTATTAGGTGGTATATAAAGTTTAAAAAGTTATTCAATGGGAAATTTGAAAAAATGCTCATATTACATAAATTTAAGTTTGGCATACATATATATAAATTTGAAATGTGGTTAGGTAATTTTTAAAACCACTAAAGATGCTAAATAGTATAGATAGTATTTGTCTGAAAATTCAATTTTTCCGTAGGGGTTAACCTACAAAGTTCAAGAAAAACTAGAAAATAATATTTTTGTTTTAATGCATAGCTGCATCATTCACTAACGTAGTATGAAAATTAACGAGGTTTGAGACCTTAAGTGTTCCTATTTCTCAAAAAATAGAGTTTTTATAGGGGTTAGTCCTCTTATTAGGTAGTATATATAGTTCAAATAAATTATTCACTGGGAATTTAGAAACAATGCTATTATACCATGAAAATTAGTTTGGCATACATATATAAAATTTTGAAATGTGGTTAGGTATTTTTACAAACAACTAAAGAGGCTAAATAGTATAGATAGTATTTCTCCGAAAATTCAATCTTTTCGTAAGGGTTAATGTTCAAATTTCAAGAAAAACTAGAAAAAATCATAATTTTTTTAATGAATAGATGCATCATGCACTAACCTTGTATGAAGATTAAAGAGGTTTGAGACCTTAGATGTTACAGTTTCTCCAAAAACTAGAGTTTTTATAGGAGTTAGTCTACTTATTAGGTGGTATATAAAGTTTAAATAAATTATTCATTGGGAAATTATAAAATATGCTCATATTATATCAAAATAAGTTTGGAATACATATAAATTTGGAATGTGGTTAAGTATTTTTTTTAAACTACTAAAGAGGCTAAATAGTATAGATAATCTTTCCGTAGGGGTTAACCTACATATTTCAAGAAAAACTAATTTTTTTTTTGGAATGCATATCTGCATCATGCACTAACATAGTATGAAGATTAAAGAAGTTTGAGTCATTAGGGGTTACTGTTTCTCCCAAAAATATAGTTTTTATAGGGGTTAGTCCACATATTAGGTGGTATATAAAATTTAAAGATATTATTCACTGGAAAATTTGAAACGATGTTCATACTACATGAAAATAAGTTTGGAATACATATATATAAATTTGGAATGTGGTTAGGTATTTTTTGAAAACCACTAAAGAGGTTAAAGAGTATAGATAGTATTTCTCTGAAAATTCAATCTTTTTATAGGGGTTAACCTACAAATTTCAAGAAAAACTAGAAAAATTATATTTTTGTTTTAATGCTTAGTTGCATCACGCACTAACATAGTATGAAATTTAAAGAGGTTTGAGACCTTAGGTGTTTATGTTTCTCCAAAAGATAGAGTTTTTATAGGGGTTAGTTCACTTATTAGGTGGTATATAAAGTTTAAATAAATTATTTATTGGGAAATTTAAAAAGATGCTCATATTAGATGAAAATAAGTTTAACATACATATATAAAAATTTGGAATGTGGTTAGGTAATTTTAAAAACCACTAAAGAGGCTAAATAGTATAGACAGTATTTCTCCAAAAATTCAATATTTTCGTAGGGAACCACCTATAAATTTCAAGAAAAACTAGAAAAAATAATATTTATGTGTTTAATGCATAGCTTCATCATACACTAACATAGTATGAAGATTAAAGAGGTTTAAGACTTTAGGTGTTTCTGTTTCTCCAAAAAGTAGAGTTTTATAGGGGTTAGTTCACTTATTAGGTGCTATATAAAGTTTAAAAAAATTATTCAATAGGAAAATTTTAAAAATGGTCATATTACATAAACTTAAGTTTGGCATACATATATATAAATTTGGAATGTGGTTAGGTATTTTTTGAAACCACTAAAGAGGCTAAATAGTATAGATAGTATTGCTCTGAAAATTCAATTTTTTCGTAGGGGTTAACCTACAAAGTTCAAGAAAAACTAGAAAAAATAATATTTTTGTTTTAATGCATAGCTGCATCATTAACAAACATAGTATGAATATTAAAGAGGTTTGAGACCTTAAGTGTTTCTATTTCTCCAAAAAGAGAGTTTTTATAGGGGTTAGTCCACTTATTAGGTAGTATATAAAGTTCAAAAAAATTATTCACTAGGAATTTAGAAACAATGCTCATATACCATGAAAATTAGTTTGGCATCATATATACAAATTTGAAATGTGGTTAGGTATTTTTACAAACCACTAAAGAGGCTAAATAGTATAGATAGTATTTCTCCGAAAATTCAATCTTTTCGTAGGGGTTAATCTACAAATTTCAAGAAAAACTAGAAAAATCATATTTTTATTTTAATTCATAGATGCATCATGCACTAACATTGTATGAAGATTAAAGAGGTTTGAGACCTTAAATGTTATTGTTTCTCCAAAAACTAGAGTTTTTAGAAGGGTTAGCCCACTTATTAGGTGGTATATAAAGTTTAAATAAATTATTCATTGGGAAATTAGAAAATATGCTCAAATTAGATGAAAATAAGTTTGGCATACATACATATAAATTTGGAATGTGGTTAGGTACTTTTTAAAACTACTGAAGAGGCTAAACAGTATAGATAATATTTCCGTAGGGGGTTGGTTAACCTACATATTTCAAGAAAAACTAGAAAAATCATATTTTTGTTTTAATGCATATCTGCATCATGCATTAACATAGTATGACGATTAAAGAGGTTTGAGTCATTAGGGGTTACTGTTTCTCCAAAAAAATAGAGTTTTTATAGGGGTTAGTTCACATATTAGGTGGTATATAAAATTTAAAGAAATTATTCATTGGGAATTTTGAAAATATGTTCATACTACATGAAAATAAGTTTGGAATACATATATATAAATTTGGAATGTGGTTAGGTATTTTTTAAAACCACTAAAGATGTTAAATAGTATAGATAGTATTTCTCCGAAAATTCAATTTATTCGTAGGGGTTAACCTACAAAGTTCAAGAAAAACTAGAAAAAATAATATTTTTGTTTTAATGCATAGCTGCATCATTCACTAACATAGTATGAAGATTAAAGAGGTTTGAGACCTCAAGTGTTCCTATTTCTCCAAAAAAAGAGTTTTTATAGGGGTTAGTCAACTTATTAGGTAGTATATAAAATTTAAATAAATTATTCAATAGGAAATTTTTAAAAATGCTCATATTACATAAAATTAAGTTTGGCATACATATATATAAATTTGGAATGTGTTTAGTTATTTTTTGAAACAACTAAAGAGACTAAATAGTATAGATAGTATTGCTCTGAATATTCAATTTTTTCGTAGGGGTTAACCTACAAAGTTCAAGAAAAACTAGAAAAAATAATATTTTTGTTTTAATGCATAGATGCATCATTCACTAACATAGTATGAAGATTAAAGAGGTTTGAGACCTTTAGTGTTCCTATTTCTCCAAAAAAAAAGAGTTTTTATAGGGGTTAGTCCACTTATTAGGTAGTAAAGTTCAAAAAAAATATTCACTGGGAATTTAGAAACGATGCTCATATACCATGAAAATTAGTTTGGCATACATATATACAAAAAATAAATGTGGTTAGGTATTTTTACAAACCACTAAAGAGGCTAAATAGTATAGATAGTATTTCTCCGAAAATTCAATCTTTTCGTAGGGGTTAATCTACAAGTTTCAAGAAAAACTAGAAAAATCATATTTTTGTTTTAATTCATAGATGCATCATGCACTAACATTGTATGAAGAATAAAGAGGGTTGAGACCTTAAATGTTATTGTTTCTCCAAAAACTAGAGTTTTTATAAGGGTTAGTCAACTTATTAGGTGGTATATAAAGTTTACATAAATTATTCATTGGGAAATTAGAAAATATGCTCAAATTAGATGAAAATAAGTTTGGCATACATACATGTAAATTTGGAATGTGGTTAGATACTTTTTAAAACTACTAAAGAGGCTAAACAGTATAGATAATCTTTCCGTAGGGGTTAACCTACATATTTCAAGAAAAACTAGAAAAATCATATTTTTGTTTTAATGCATATCTGCATCATGCATTAACATAGTATGAATATTAAAGAGGTTTGAGTCATTACGGGTTACTTTTTCTCCAAAAAAATATAGTTTTTATAGGGGTTAGTCCACATATTAGGTGGTATATAAAATTTAAAGAAATTATTCATTGGGAATTTTGAAAATATGTTCATACTACATGAAAATAAGTTTGGAATACATATATATATATATATATATATATATTTGTAATGTGGTTAGGTATTTTTTAAAACCACTAAAGAGGTTAAATAGTATAGATAGTATTTCTCCGAAAATTCAATTTTTTCGTAGGGGTTAACCTACAAAGTTCAAGAAAAACTAGAAAAAATAATATTTTTGTTTTAATGCATAGCTGCATCATTCACTAACATAGTACGAAGATTAAAGAGGTTTTAGACCTCAAGTGTTCCTATTTCTCCAAAAAAAGAGTTTTTATAGGGGTTAGTCAACTTATTAGGTAGTATATAAAATTTAAATAAATTATTCAATAGGAAATTTTTAAAAATGCTCATATTACATAAAATTAAGTTTGGCATACATATATATAAATTTGGAATGTGTTTAGGTATTTTTTGAAACAACTAAAGAGACTAAATAGTATAGATAGTATTGCTCTGAATATTCAATTTTTTCGTAGGGGTTAACCTACAAAATTCAAGAAAAACTAGAAAAAATAATATTTTTGTTTTAATGCATAGATGCATCATTCACTAACATAGTATGAAGATTAAAGAGGTTTGAGACCTTAAGTGTTCCTATTTCTCCAAAAAAAAAAAGAGTTTTTATAGGGGTTAGTCCACTTATTAGGTAGTATATAAAATTCAAATAAATTATTCACTGAGTATTTAGAAATGATGCTCATATACCATGAAAATTAGTTTGGCATACATATATACAAATTTGAAATGTGGTTAGGTATTTTTACAAACCACTAAAGAGGCTAAATAGTATAGATAGTATTTCTCCGAAAATTCAATCTTTTCGTAGGGGTTAATCTACAAATTTCAAGAAAAACTAGAAAAATCATATTTTTATTTTAATTCATAGATGCATCATGCACTAACATTGTATGAAGATTAAAGAGGTTTGAGACCTTAAATGTTATTGTTTCTCCAAAAACTAGAGTTTTTATAAGGGTTAGTCCACTTATTAGGTGGTATATAAAGTTTAAATAAATTATTCATTGGGAAATTAGGAAATATGCTCAAATTAGATGAAAATAAGTTTGGCATACATACATATAAATTTGGAATGTGGTTAGGTACTTTCTAAAACTACTAAAGAGGCTAAACAGTATAGATAATCTTTCCGTAGGGGTTAACCTACATATTTCAAGAAAAACTAGAAAAATCATATTTTTTGTTTTAATGCATATCTGCATCATGCATTAACATAGTATGAATATTAAAGAGGTTTGAGTCATTACGGGTTACTTTTTCTCCAAAAAAATATAGTTTTTATAGGGGTTAGTCCACATATTAGGTGGTATATAAAATTTAAAGAAATTATTCATTGGGAATTTTGAAAATATGTTCATACTACATGAAAATAAGTTTGGAATACATATATATATATATATATATATATATATATATGGAATGTGGTTAGGTATTTTTTAAAACCACTAAAGAGGTTAAATAGTATAGATAGTATTTCTCCGAAAATTCAGTTTTTTCGTAGGGGTTAACCTACAAAGTTCAAGAAAAACTAGAAAAAATAATATTTTTGTTTTAATGCATAGCTGCATCATTCACTAACATAGTATGAAGATTAAAGAGGTTTTAGACCTCAAGTGTTCCTATTTCTCCAAAAAAAGAGTTTTTATAGGGGTTAGTCAAGTTATTAGGTAGTATATAAAATTTAAATAAATTATTCAATAGGAAATTTTTAAAAATGCTCATATTACATAAAATTAAGTTTGGCATACATATATATAAATTTGGAATGTGTTTAGGTATTTTTTGAAACCACTAAAGAGGTTAAATAGTATAGATAGTATTGCTCTGAATATTCAATTTTTTCGTAGGGGTTAACCTACAAAGTTCAAGAAAAACTAGAAAAAATAATATTTTTGTTTTAATGCATAGATGCATCATTCACTAACATAGTATGAAGATTAAAGAGGTTTGAGACCTTTAGTGTTCCTATTTCTCCAAAAAAAAGAGTTTTTATAGGGGTTAGTCCACTTATTAGGTAGTAAAGTTCAAAAAAAATATTCACTGGGAATTTAGAAACGATGCTCATATACCATGAAAATTAGTTTGGCATACATATATACAAAAAATAAATGTGGTTAGGTATTTTTACAAACCACTAAAGAGGCTAAATAGTATAGATAGTATTTCTCCGAAAATTCAATCTTTTCGTAGGGGTTAATCTACAAGTTTCAAGAAAAACTAGAAAAATCATATTTTTGTTTTAATTCATAGATGCATCATGCACTAACATTGTATGAAGAATAAAGAGGGTTGAGACCTTAAATGTTATTGTTTCTCCAAAAACTAGAGTTTTTATAAGGGTTAGTCAACTTATTAGGTGGTATATAAAGTTTACATAAATTATTCATTGGGAAATTAGAAAATATGCTCAAATTAGATGAAAATAAGTTTGGCATACATACATATAAATTTGGAATGTGGTTAGGTACTTTTTAAAACTACTAAAGAGGCTAAACAGTATAGATAATCTTTCCGTAGGGGTTAACCTACATATTTCAAGAAAAACTAGAAAAATCATATTTTTGTTTTAATGCATATCTGCATCATGCATTAACATAGTATGACGATTAAAGAGGTTTGAGTCATTAGGGGTTACTGTTTCTCCAGAAAATAGAGTTTTTATAGGGGTTAGTTCATATATTAGGTGGTATATAAAATTTAAAAAAATAATTCATTGGGAATTTTGAAAATATGTTCATACTACATGAAAATAAGTTTGGAATACATATATATAAATTTGGAATGTGGTTAGGTATTTTTTAAAACCACTAAAGTGGTTAAATAGTATCGATAGTATTTCTTTTTAGTTGATTAAAAATACCTAATCACATTAAATTTGGAGTGTGGTTATGTATTTTTAAACAACCTAAAGGCTATATAACCCCTACTAAAAGATTGAATTTTCCGATAAATACTATCTATATTATTTAGTATTTAGTGTTGTTTAAAATTACATAACCACACTCCAAATTTATATATATGTATTCTAAACTTATTTTTATGGTACATGAATATCATTTTTAATTTTCTAGTGAGTAATTTATTTAATTTTTTTTATCCTATCTAATAAATAGACTAATCTCTATAAAAAACTTTTTATTTTCTAGAGAAGCGTTAATACCTAAAGTTAAAAAGGCTGGGCTGAAAGCCTTAAACATACATTCCAGACTTGAAGTCTAATAAGAATTTATCTAAATGGGTTCATTGTTGAATTATGTATGCATACAAACGTACACTGTAGAGGGCCTACCCCAAGATAATGACTTCCAAAAAACTCTTTACAAGACAATCTTGAACCTTCTTGCTACTGAAATTTAGGTCCATCACCGATATTAGGGCTAGACAATAGTAGGGAACCTTATCCAACTTCGATCTAGGATTCTTCCTTAGACAGAACTTCCGTCATCTTCACGTCACAAACCAACAACACAATGAAATACGTAGACATGTGGAAGCTTGCAAAAGAGTCAATCCCCACTATGATGACAGCCACATTGTTATTATGGTTAAAAGATTCTCCTCTAATTTCACTAAACGTATTTGCAGTTCTGTTGCTTGTCGCAGCGGCTACGAGATAGCTCACAGTTAAACCGGGACCAGAGATATTATGCGTACTTTCCCATAATCCATAAGATCTCAATGACGCATTTGCCCCGACATTTGCTTATTTTCGGTGCGTTATTACAAAACCTTCGGTCAAAAGTTCAACGTGTCGGCGTCATCTTTTCTACAATTTTCACTATTCATTTCTTTATTTAAGTTAAAGCACCTTTTTCTGCTGAAAGAAAATAAAATATTTTTAAAAAATCCTCGATAAAAAGAAGAACACTCCTCTTCTCAAAGTGCTTATTCTTCTTTACTCTCTCTTACCTTTGTAGTTTTCAAGGCTTCAAAGTCAAGTTTCTGAATCCAAATCTCTAACAATGGAAGCAAACCAGTTACATGGTTTGTCTACACTTGTTGTTATACTCCTACTATCACTGACTTTGACTGTGACATCAACGGACGAGGTTGTTTCTTGTACAATGTGTTCCTCGTGCGACAACCCTTGTAATCCCGTCTCATCATATCCTCCTCCTCCGCCTCCTTCTCGTCCACCACCGTCACCATCAACCACTACTTCATGCTCTTACTATTACCCTCCTCCTTCTCAGTCCGGTGGTGGAAAATACCCTCCTCCTTACGGTGACGGCGGTCAAGGTTACTACTATCCTCCTCCTTATTCGGGAAACTATCCTACGCCGCCTCCTCCGAATCCCATCGTCCCTTATTTCCCGTTTTACTATCATACGCCACCACCAGGTTCTTCTGGCTCAGATCGGTTTATGGGTTCTAGCTCTATTCTGTTTGCTCTTTTTGCCATCTTCCTATGTTTAGTGTGACGGTAACATCGTCGGAGTTCGCCGGAAAATAACGAACAAACATCGGAAGAATATGGCTGATTGGTAGATCTATAATAGTCTTTTAAGGTTTTAGATATCATTGATCATGAAAACCAGATGTTGGATCAAATGATTGATTATCTTTTTACTTTCTTGAATCTGTATAACTCTTTTCTTGAAAATTTGTATTTAAAGGTTTATTGTTAATTAACTTTTTAATTACTCGATATTCAGAAATAAATAATTGTTACTTTCTATGACTCTCTTTTTATCTGTATGATTGATTTGTTTGATGTTCTTCTAATGGTTTACACTCAATTGGTTCATCTTTAACGCTATTTTTGTCGGTTGAGCTTTAATTGCTCTTTAATTAACCACTTCCGTCGTCTTTTTATGACTAATAGAAGCATAGTCAAACAAATTACAGTAACAATATTAAAATTAATCAGCTAAGTTCGGTCAGTTGTATATATTTAATCATTGTATTAGTTTATAATATTTCACATTTGATTGGCGTTAAAACAGAATATATTACAATAACTGTGAAATAGCACCGTTGGAAATTCGAAGTACACATGCGAGAAAATCTTATAGCCAGCTTTACTCCAACACATATCTTTATGTATCGAAATAAATAAATAAATTTTCCCCTTTTGTTTGGCTGAGAACGGGACACTTATTAAATACATGACCTTCGTTTCTGACCTTATTAAATTAAGCAGTAAAATCTACAGAACAATAAATATATGAAATGCCATTATAATAAAGAGAGGTGCTGTATAGGTAGAGGCAATTAACCAAAAAGCAAATGATTGACGCAGTAAGACAAAGATCAATGGTCTGTCTCTCTACAATTATTGTGGTTTCGTTGTTTAGTATTGTTGAGTGTAGGCTTGAGTTTGGGCCTTAAAGGGATGATAATCGGTATATAATGTTGCAGACATTTTGATGCGGTTAGAGTTGGTCAAACGGAAAACTAATTCAGAGATATAACTTAATGTAGTTGTTAGAACGTTAACTTAGGTGAGGTGATGTTGTTTGGTTCAAGTTTTAAAACCAGACCTTATATATTCTTTGTTAAGATGATGTATTTAAGCAAAAAAATAAAGAGAGGATGTTGTAAAAAAGTTTGATCTTGCATTCTTTCTGAGTTCAAATGAAATTTTACGAGGGAGTTTTTGCGGAGAGCTACGCAGGATCGACACTGAATCTAAGCAAAATAAAATTTTGGATTTGACACCATATAATATATTCAAATTCGAATACTTAAAGGGAAATATAACATTACATCAGTTTTCAAGGAGGAGAGAGTTCAAATTCTTTTTGCGTTTATGAGTTTGGAGTAACATTTATTGATAAACTATTATTATTGAAATGTTAAAATATTAAGAGTATTATTGTATGTTAAATTAAACTAGCCCGAATGACACCCCTAGTTTAGTATTTAAATTTTCTTGGAAACATGTTGGCATACTGTTGGAATGATCAAGTCATGCTAATGTTGTGAAAACCAATAATTTTTAATTTGCTTCCACGACTACACTATTATGTACTACAAAACCAAACTACCAACGTGCCTTCCACGAGTTCCAAAACATTATCTCGACGTGCGTCCTTGTATCCTACAACGTTATACCATAATCTCCTAAAAGATTATAGTCACCGTTACACCATTTGCCTTCAAATAAACAGGAATAAAACTAACACCTCCTCATTATTTAGGTTCTAGCCATTTTTCTCAAAACATCTCAACCACAATGGGGTTTCTCCATCCGATCTTATTCGGAGTTTTTCTCTTATTCACCGCTACACCACCGTCCTTCTCTCAGCCCCCTCCTGAGATAGACCCTCCGGCGCCGGCGCCGGTATCACCGGCAGACCTCTGCAACGAAATATTCCTCTCTTATACATACATCGACGGTCGTCAGATCCCTCCAAACGACACAACCAATCAGCCGTATCGGTTCGAGTCAGTCCTAACGGTTCTCAACAACGGCCGTGAAGAGCTCAAAGAGTGGAGAGTGTTCGTTGGTTTCCAACATCACGAGATCCTTACTTCCGCCACTAATGTGATCATCGTCAACGGATCAGATCTTCCTGCTCCGGTTGGAAACGGTACCATCTTCGCTGGCTATCCTGTTTCTGACCTCAAAACGGCTATTCAAACGGCTGGAGACTTAAAGCAGATGACGGCTACGATTGAGCTCGTAGGGACTCAATTCATGGTGGCTCCTCCGGCCATTCCAATGCCATCCAACATATCGCTTGTTAACGATGGTTGGAGCTGTCCTGAGCCTAAGCCTACTCCTTTTGGTAATTATTCCAACCTATTCCATTTTTTCTTACGTTTTTCTTTTTCTGATATTTCATATAATGTTCGGTTACTTTGAATTTCCTTCTGACATGACTCACCTGTTTGGTCCGGTTTTAAAAAAAAGATGTTTTTTTTTCTACTTTTATTTCCGTTTAGATTATTTAAAGTTTTTTCAGGTCATTATGCAATATTTAAGTTTATATTAACTGATTACACACATAATATTGAAACATTATTGTTAATTTGTTAACACACACACATATATATATATATATATATATATACATATACATATATATATCGGATATATTCATTGTAAGGGTTTTCTTTTCGATTTTACATATAATATTTTAAAAAATTTACCCGATTTTTTAACGATATGATCATCTAGAGACCATTGTTTTTCTAAAGGAAAATTTGGTAACATGCAGTAAAATTATACTGAAAAGATTTTTTTCTTTCTTGAAACATTTATTGAAAAATTTAAAGTAACACAACAAAATGTATTGACCATTAGATGAAAGAGAGATATCAACGTGCTGCATAAGAGACCCGAACATTGAAGTCAACACAACAACCATCACGGACAAGTTCCTTCCACGACAACCCGGAGACTTGACCATAATGTACGACGTGATCCGATCCTACGACCAGAACTACCTAGCTGAAGTAAAAATGGAGAACCACAATCCACTAGGCCGGCTCGACCATTGGGAACTAAGTTTCGACTGGATGCGAGAAGAGTTCATACAAAAAATGCAAGGAGCATATCCAACGGTCGTGGACGCCACAAAATGCATCTTCGGTCCACAGGCCCAGATCTACACAGGACTTGATTTCGCTGACATTCTCACCTGTGAGAGACGTCCCATCATCGTGGACTTACCTCCAACCAAAAAAGACGACCCGGTTCTAGGTAAAATCCCTTCTTGTTGTAGAAATGGTACCATCTTACCACGTATCATGGACCCATCAAAATCAGCATCAGTTTTCACAATGCAAGTCTCCAAAATGCCTCCTGATTTTAACCGTTCCGCGCTATTCCCGCCTCAAAACTGGAGGATCAAAGGGACGCTTAACCCGGATTACTCATGCGGGCCACCCGTTCGGGTCAGCCCGAGTTTATATCCGGATCCGAGTGGTATGCCCACTAACAAAACGTCTGTCGCCAGCTGGCAAATAGTATGCAACATCACACAGGCAAAAACGGAAACACCTAAATGCTGTGTGTCCTACTCAGCTTTCTTTAATGATTCAATCATCCCTTGTAAAACATGCGCTTGCGGTTGCGCTAAGGAGACGCGGCGCACATGCAGCGCCGAGACTCCCGCGTTACTCATCCCTCCAGACGCTCTTCTCGTACCTTTTGAGAACAGAACATCTCTCACAGTTGCGTGGAACGCACTCAAACACAAAAACATCCCTAATCCAATGCCGTGCGGCGACAACTGCGGCGTCTCGATAAACTGGCACTTGGCGACTGACTACAGAGGTGGCTGGACCGCGAGGATCACAATTTTCAACTGGGGAGAAATAGATTTCCCTGACTGGTTTTTAGCGGTTCAGATGAAGAAACCAGCCATTCGTGGATTCGAGAAGGCTTATTCGTTCAACGCGAGTCTCTTGAGTGTAGACGGAGGTGTCAACAACACCATGTTCATGGAAGGTCTTCCAGGTTTGGAGTATCTTGTAGCAGAACGTGATGAGTTAGATCCCAAAAAGAATCTTAGGGTTCCTGGTAAGCAACAGTCAGTGATACAGTTCAGCAAGAAACTAACGCCGGGGATTAACGTGGCAGAACGTGACGGCTTTCCAGCAAAAGTTATATTCAATGGTGAAGAATGTTTGCTTCCTGATGTGGTTCCGATTGCAAGTGGTGGGAGAAGAAACATGTTTAATACTATGGTTTTGTTTTGTATTGTCATTTTTGTTGTGGTGTTTGTAATTTAATTGTACTCTTTCTAGGGTTTTATATAATGTGATTTTCTTGATTGGTTGGTTAGTTTGTTTTGTAAAATAAAATTGATGTTTTACTCAATGTGGCTTCCGTGTTTGGAATATAAATATTGTAGATTTTAAGTTTTGCTGCTTTATTAGTAAAACATTTGACTCGCTCAATCTTTTGTCATTGTCTTTCTTATCGATTTAATTGCTTTTGTCTCAACATGGTTTACTGATCCGACTTCAAGAAATATTGTCTCGTTAATTTTTTTCTTAATTACAGTTTCCTTGCAATTTGTATTAAAATAATATAACAATTTTAAGATTAAATGGCTCATATAAAAATTATGATAACTAATATAGGCACTACCCTTTTGTTTCTTAGAACAACCACATTATAAAAGTTTTTAAATTTGATTTTTTCACTAAATTCAAGAAAATAGTAATATTTAAAAGAATGGATGCTCATCCAAAAATATTTCAAAGTATCCCATATGAGATTTTTTGGATGCGTATTTGAGATAATCATTCTTTTAAATACAATTGTTTTCTTGAAATTTGAAAGAAACTCCTTTTGTGCCCAAATTTTGAGAAAAAAATCAAAATTAAGAACTCATACTATGTGGTTGTTCTTAACCACTAAAAATTGCGGCCATGTTATGGGCCAAACAAGCTACATGATTTTAGCCATTAGAACATGCATTTAAAGCACAAGCGCCGTTCCTAATCAAATTTACATCCAATTATATTTATGTTTAATCGTTTTATAAGATAGTCACAAGCGCCGTTCTTAGTGCAATTGATCACCGATTTTACTGAATCTTCTTTAGATATTACTACAAGAATTATCAAAGTGTGTGTTTTTATTGTTGCATTTTTAATCAAATTGAACATTGTAATTGGATTATTGATGAAACAAATGATTATAGTGCTTACTAATTATATTTATGTCTTATCGTTTTATAAGATAGTCACAAGCACCGTTCTTAATCCAATTGATCACCGATTTTACTGAATCTTCTTTAGATATTACTACAAGAATTATCAAAGTGTGTGTTTTTATTTTTGCATTTTTAATCAAATGAACATTATAATTGGATTATTGATGAAACAAATGATTATAGTGCTTACTAATTATATTTATTTCCAATCCAATTTCCAAAGCAATCTAAAACTATCACCCTCTGAACTGTGTGCTTCTAAAATAGCAATGTTGAACTTATTTCTATGGTTGCGGAAAAATAACATCAATATAGCCAACTAAATATTACAATATCACTTGATGAGTTTCAAAAACTCCTAAGCATTAACAAAGTAGATACCTTTGTATTGAAAATCTTGGAAATGTTTCTCCAATATACTGACGTATTCATGATCTCCAAAGACTAGCACCCATAAACCTTCGGGAAACTTGATGGGGAATTGTTTTTCCAAAATTTGCCAAATTAAACCAAAAAACAAAATTTTTATTGATTCGATGAATTCAATTCAGTTTATTTCCACATGCCTAGCTAATATTGGCATCCAAAATATCAGGTTTGATAAGTCAGTTAATATGGTTTTGTTAACTGAAAATATGCCAAATTGAACCAGAATAAACTATGGCTCAGTATGACTTTAGTTACCGAATTGAACCAATTTTTTTTACCCTTTTAATTATTGTTTTAGTTTGATTAGTTAGCTCAAATTAGTTGTACGAATTATTTTTCTTACAATAAATTAAAATAAAAAAAACTAAATAACCAATTGGCAAACCGCACTATTTCATCAACAAAACGTTGGTGAAAGTATCATAACAAAAAATGCTTTAATAAAATGAAAATAAATTTAGGATAGAACTATTGAAAACAAATAACATAAAAATGAGAGAGGAAGAAATAGTTGAATCTTGAAAAAAGGGGAAGATCTTGATGACATTTTATTTTGTAACATAGATACAAAAGGAAAACTGAAACAAATGGCAGAAAATTAAGGTGGAAATCTAATTTATTTTGTGCCCTTAATTTTAAAAACCTAAAAAATCATTTTGTGATGGGTGGAAAACTTTAATTTAATCACTTCAGAACCTAAAAACCTTATCGGTTTGGAGGAGGGGAAGAGCTACACTACAATCGATTCATTGAGGTATAAGCATGTCATGATCATGATGAATCAAGATGACTAAGGTTCCCATATCAAGGGACTCTTGATCAATTTCTTTCACCACAACTGGCTTTAATTGTTAAAGCTCAAGTCTCCTTTCCTAAGTGAATTCATGACACCTCTTGTTAACAGGGCCATCTAATAGCATGTGTAAGTGGAGCGGTCGAACATCGCCCCAAATATAAAAGTAAAAAAATAAGGAAAAATTAAGAATTTTTAAGAAATGTATAGATAAATTATGCTAACTTTTTTAAAAAATTAGATATATTACTAGATTAGAACTTAAAATTTTTAAAGAAACATCAAACATAGTTATTAACTTTTAAAAAAATTTAAATCATAAATATATCGTTAATTTTTTTACATGGTCTAAAATATATTTGAGACAGCCCTGCATGTTAAGATAATTGAACTTCTCCCTCTATTCTTGTAATGTGATTGAGATAGTACACAGAATAGTGTTAACAACGGTTATATTGTACTAAGGTTAAGCCCATGCATAATGATGGAGTTGGAGCCAAATCATTCTACTCAATGTTTGAGAACTGTGAATGGAAAAAACAACAGGCAGATAAATTATCTGAATGGGAGAAAAGACGTTACAAGGTTTGCGTTAAGTTATCAGAGAACTTTTGGCAAAGTGCACATGTTATTTGTATTCTTCTAACTTTCTTTCTTTATGCGTAATCAGAGATTGGGAACACATACCTCTGAGGAGGGGCGCAAATACTTCAAACACATTGATAATCACAAAGGGAATTTTGTGGGCGACCATAAAGACCACATAAAAGCAATAGATCGTGCTTTTAACGAGAATAGTGGAGACCGAAAACAATTGCTTGAGAGCTTTGATGTAAGGGATATATATATATAGATATATTGTTCTTTTCTTGCTGTATTTGGTCTTCTTGATGTCATTTTTTTGATGTGCAGGCTAATTCTCATCATCACGAGACTGAAGCAAGGAAAATTTCGTTCACAGATTTCATGGAAAAAGACCTTGCATCATTCTTTAGGGCTAAAATTAAACGGTCAGTACCCTCAATGCTTGATGGGCTCAAACCCGGACATAGAAAGATACTTCATTGCTTGCTTAATAGGAGTTCCAACAAGAACATCAAGGTCACTCAAGTCTCTGCTCTTGTATTGGAGAACTGCGTTTATCATCACAGTAACAAAAGCCTCAACAGTACAACCATCAAGATGGCACATCATCATGTTGGTAGTAATAACATGCCATTACTTCAATCCCTTGGTCAATTTGGTACACGAAATGCAGTATGAATAGCTAATAGAGGAAGTTATTCATCTCCTTGTTTATGATCTACACTCGTATCTGAACATGGACATGTAGGGTGGAAAATATGCTGCACAACCTTCACACTATGCTTTATCCAGAAAAAGGGATATTGTTTGCCAAGGAGGACATTGAGTATGCATTCACTGCCAGCTTAAACGATGAAAAAGGAAGAATACAGAGCCCAAGCGGTAGTTTTTTTTTTGTTTGTTAAACTAGTTTAACCTAGCATGTTAATGTTTTCTCTAATCTTTTACATGTTAATGCTCGTAGGTATTATCATATTGTTCCTATGGTACTAATCATTGTAGCGAGAGAGTCCCCATGGATCCATGGTATAGAAAGTTTAAAGGGACTATTAAGGAACACAAGAAAAATGGATACAAAACTCTTCTAGTCTACTGGAGTATGTTAACGCCAAAACCCGTCTCGTCACAGAGCTGCCGATCCGAGTTTGGACTGATAGTTATGGAGATAAAGGAAAGGAAAAGTGTGGTAAAGTGTCTGCTTTTATCGAGGTAGGAGACAAGTTTTAGGTGTTTTGTTGTATCCTTCTATGTCTTTTCTTCATATTTTTTTACTGTTTTTTTGCTTCAGAACTACAAAAATAGAAGTGACGACACCACTGTGAGTATTCATATTAAACTGAAGAAAACAAAAGATATGAATCTAGTAGATGAGATAGAAAGCCTTAGACTCACAAGAATGTTAAGGACGAGCAATATGTATCTGTTAGATGACAAGATAAAGAAATATGAAAGCCCACAGCAAATCAGTGAAGATTTTTATGAATCAAGGCTTCCCTTCTATCAAAATTTATTTTTTTGTCTTAATTCACTAAAGATTACTCTCTCTCTCTCTCTCTCTCTCTCTCTCTCTCTCTCTCTCTCTCTCTCTCTCTTTCTCTCTCTCTCTCTCTCTCTCTCTATTACTCTCAACATTAGTTCAAGTGTTTGATTGATGTAGTTTTCTTATTTTTACAGGCACTTATGCTGGCGAAGCTGGAGGTAGAGTTCGATTGGCTCAAATCCAAAGTCGCTTTGGTGATAGATGTTACTTCCCTTTTGTTTCTTACAACCACATTATACAAGTTTAGTATTTGATTTTTTCACAAAATTCAAGAAAACAATAATATTTAAAAGAACGGATGCTCATCCAAAAATCTTTCAAGTATCCCATATGAGAATTTTTGGATGCGTATTTGAGATACTCATTCTCTTATATACTTGTTCTCTTAAAATTTGAAAGAAACTCTTTTTGTGCCCAAACTTTGAGAAAATTTCAAAGTAAAGAACTCATACAATGTGGTTGCTCTTGACCACTAAAAATTGCGCCCATGTTATGGGCCAAACAAACTACATGATTTTAGCCATTATCTGATATTAACATGCATTTAAAAATAACTCGCGTACATGCTTACTAATTATATTTATGTCTTATAATTTTATAAGATAGTCACAAGCACCGTTCCTCATCCAATTGATCACCGATTCTGCCAAATCTCTTTAGATATTACTACAAGAATTATCAAAATGTGTGTGTTTTATTGTTGCATTTGTTTGATCAAATCGAACATTGTAATTGGATTATTGATGAAACAAATGATTATAGTGCTTACTAATTATATTTATTTCCAATCCAATTTCCATAAGCAATCTAAAACTATCACCCTCTGAAATGTGTGCTTCTAAAATAGCAATGTTGAACTTATTTCTATGGTTGCGAAAAAATAACATCAATATAGCCAATTACAATATCACTTGATGAGTTTCAAAAAATCCTATGCATTAACAAAGTAGATACCTTTGTATTGAAAATCTTTGAAATTTTTCTCCAATATACTGAGGTATTGATGATCTCCAAAGACTAGCACCCATAAACCTTCGGGAAACTTGATCGGGAATTTTTTTTCAAAAATTTGCTAAACTAAACCAAAAAACAAAAGTTTTATTGGTTCAATGAATACAATTCAGTTTATTTCCACATGCCTAGCTAATATTGACATCCAAAATATCAGGTTTGATAAGTCAGTTAATATGGTTTTGTTAACTGAAAATATGCCAAACTAAACCTGAATAAACTATTGCTCAATATGACTCCGGTTACCGAATTGAACCAATATTCTTAACCCTTTTAAATATTTGTTTAGTTTGATTAGTTAGCTCAAATTAGTTGTACGAATTAGTTTCTTACAATAAATTAAAATAAAAACCTAAATAACCAATTGGCAAACCACACTATTTCATCAACAAAACATTGGTGAAAGTATCTCAACAAAAAATGCTTTACTAAAATGAAATAAATTTAGGATAGAACTAATGTAGATTATTGAAAACAAATAACAGAAAAAATGAGAGAAGAATAAATAGTTGAATCTTGAAAAAGGGATAGAACTAATCTTGATGACACAAATTTCGTTTTGTAAAATAGAAACAAACGGAAAACTGAAACAAATGGCAAAAAATTAAGGTGGAAAAAAAATAATATATTTTGTGTCCTTGATTTTAATAACCTCAAAATCATTTTGTGATGGGTGGAAAAATTTAATTCGAAGGAAAAAGATTGGCCCCTATCCATCAGATTTTTATCAGCTTCACCATTAATTTAAATTTAAATTTGAAGTCTACATTTTTTCTCTTATTAAAGTCTCTACTCTCTAGTTTGTGTAATTACAGAAACTTGGATTGAAAAATAAGAGTCAATTAGCTCAATATACTTGGATAAAAATAGTTACCAGAAAAAACTTGTTAAAAAGACAAAAAAGTCACACACGAGCCACAAAAGTCACATGTGTGGAAGTGAAACACAACAAAGCCACTTGTTTATGTTTGGTCAACACTGTAAAACCGAATCCACCCACGAGTTATCTCATCTCACAGCTCTTCCTTCCACTCTCTCTTTCACTCATAGTTCAAGCGCTTACTGAATCCATATTTGATTTCTTTAACTTTTTGAACAAAAATGGCGTCTAATTCGTTGATCAATCGCCCCTCTCGATCAGGTTTTATTTTGTTTTGGCTAATTAAAAGTACATAGCTTTACATATATGTAAAGTTACCTTTTTTCTTTTGACTAATTTAACAATGGTGGACAGATTTGTGTTTGGAAGAAGATGTGAAAGGAGAAGACAATGTGAAAGCAGAGTTTATCTGCCCCTTCTGTGCAGATGAGTTTGATATTCTTGGCCTTTGTTGCCACATTGATGAAGACCATCCTGTTGAGGTCAAGAATGGGGTAAATCATCTTCACACTTTTACATGGTTGGTTCTTATGTTAATTAGGGTTTGTGTCTTAAACTTGCCTGAAATAGAAAGGTTGCCTTTTTAACGCTTTACTTAGCTTAATCAAGTGAGCATTGAGCTCCGTTATCACCATTAGTAACTTAGGTTCCTCTTTTGTGTTATCTTCGATGTCAGAACAGAGTGTTCAAATGGTAAAGATAAAACAAGGTTCTAATGTCTGAAACTTGCCTGAAATAGAAAGGTTGCTTTTTTCATCATTATTTAGCTTAATTAAGTGAGCATTGAGCTCTGTTATCACCATTAGTAACTTAAGTTCCCTCTTATGTGTCTATATATGATGTAAGAGCAGAGAGTTCAAATGGGTTTTGTCTTTTGATTAGGTTTGTCCTGTCTGCTCAAAGAAGGTGGGATTGGACATAGTTGGCCACATTACAACGCAACACGCAAACGTTTTCAAGATATCCTTTTTTTGTTTTGTTCTTATTCTTGTGCCATCATTGCTAGAGTTATTTTGGTACTCCTTAATGTGTTAGAGCTTACGTGCAACGAAGGAGAAGGTTGCGTAGAGGTGGATACAGCTCTAACTATCTTACACTAAGAAAGGAGCTTCGAGAAGGAAACTTACAGTCTCTTGGAGTTGGAGGATCTTCCACTTTCATTCCCTCATCCAATATAGATTCTGATCCTTTGCTCTCATCCTTCATGTTTCGTCCTCCTTTGGCTAATGAGCTTGTCGTTATGCCCATGAAGGAAGGAGACTCGGCAACAAAAGTCTCACCTAAGGACACACCTCAAAGGTTATCACTTTCGAGTGAAGATCAAGAGAAGGAAAGAAAGAGTGAGTTTGTGCGAGATTTATTGTGGTCAACCATGCTTGAAGACAAGTTCTAATCTGTCACTAGTTATGGTAATTCAAGAGATCATTACACTGGTCTTGATGTATGTAGCAAAGCCTCGTAGCTTATGGGTGTTTGTTGTAAGAGAATGTACTTAGGGAACCTTAATGTGCATATTCAGGAAATGGAAGTACTTTTTCCTCTACTCAAGACTCAAAACTAGTCAAAGCTAAAAACTTTTCATTACTAAAAACTTGTAACAAATTAATATATAAGCCAAGCTGTGTTATAGTTCAGCAATCAAATTGTATCACTATCACAAAAAAAGTGTTGCATCTCAACATTATGAGCTCCTCAAATAGTGAAGATTAGGCTAAAATGCACAAAGCAACTTCTGGAAATGAAACAGCAGACTCTTCAGTGTAAGACTATATGTGAAGTAGAGTAGCACAGATTATGGGTCTTTTATTCAGACCAGAGCCAAATAGGTGGTCGAGAAAGCATCTTTCGTTTTCACCTCATTGGTTGGCTGTTACAAGTGAAGAAAGTGAAGTCTGAATGATCCATTTGTAGACGCTTTAGCCATTTGTCTGCAGTTTGTTGCAAAGAAAAGATGTTTTGGCACTCTTGAGCTCTGTTTTGGTTCCACACAGATACATTAAACATGTATGAGTAGGGCTGGGCATCTTATCCGTTAAATTTGATTCGATTTGTTATCTGTTTCGATTCAATCCGAAAATTCTGGATATCCGTAAACTTTCGAATCAAAGCAAATATTAAAAATCAATATCCGTTATAATCGAAGCAAATCACAAATATTAAAATTTTGGGAAGCGGATATCCGACCCGATCCGAAAATATATAAATATATGTATATATTGATTATATTTAAAATTTTAAATATATAAAATTATATAATTATTATTCTAACACATGATTTTGAACAATTCTATTCACATGATTACTTATATAAATGTATTATATAAAATTATGACAATTATATTTTTCGTTCTTAACTTTTGTGTTATTATAATTGCAACTTAAACTTCAAAAATTACAAAATATGTAAATTCACTAGTTCTTTTAATTTTTATTTTATATATCATGCAAAAAAATATTTTTGAAAAGCAAATTGATATAAAATTTTTAAAATTATTTGTATTAATCAAAATATATTAGATATCCGTAAATATTCGCAAATATCTACTTATTTTTCGGGTATCCGTTTTTCTGAATATCCGTATTTTTCCAAAGCAAATACCAAAATTAGATATCTATAATATTCGAAACAAATCACAAATACCTTGAAAAATCCAGATATCCGATTTGCGTCAACCCTATGTATGAGAGAGAGGGAATCCAAATAACCACGAAAAGTAAAACACCATCTCTCAGTCTTGAAATTTTATAAGGGCCCATTTATCCGTTTACTTTTAAAAGTAACATCCCATTAAAGCCCAACTATTTTTCAAACCATATCTCTCGTTGGTATATAAATAAATAAATAAAAAACTCAAAACCTAAAGCGAGATTTCGGCGCCAATATGTCTTCCCTGGAAAAAAAGATGAAGAGGACGCCTCCTACGTCTCACGAGTCTCAACTCTGTACTATCCGACTCTCTCCCTCGTCTCCAAGAGCTTCCGATCTCTCATATCTTCCCCGGAGCTTTACAAAACGCGTTCACTCTTGGGATTCAGAGAGAGTTGCCTCTATGTGTGCTTAGACCCTCTTTGTGATAAACCTACCTGGTTCACCCTCTGCCGTAAACCTGCTAATAATATAACTCTTAAAAAAAACGGTTCGACCGGGTACTCTTTGGCTAGAGTCCCGATTCCGAATTATCCCCCTGGGCGTTTCAGGAGTCTGGTGGTAGTTGGTTCTAATGTGTACGATTCAGAAACCCGAATTTGGGATTCTGTGTCCAGCAAAGATGTTTCCAAGGGGGTTGGTAAATGGGACATGGTTGGGGACAGGATTCGTGAGCGTATGTTTTCAGATGCTTATTGCGTGATAGAAAACGTGTTGTACGGTGCTGCCGATGGTGATGCTGACGTGGTGTTCAAATGGTATGATACTGAGGGAAGAAGGTGGAGAGATTTGGAGAGTTTGGTAGGACTGCCTAAGATCGCTACTTATAAAATGGAGATTTTTAGATTGGGTGATTATGGTGGAAAGCTGGTGGTTTTTTGGGGTCATGTTAGTTGGCCTTGTAAGATTTGGTGTGCAGAGATTGTGCTTGAAAGGCGGTGGTGGCAGGGTAACACTATCGGTGAAATTTGGGGGAATGTTGAGTGGTTTGGTCAAGTGCTTGAAAGCTACACATGTTATCTGGTTGAGAAGGTTGTTTCTACTACTCTCTAAATGAATGATTCGACTCTACTTTCTTAAGCGACCAAAACTTAATTAATAAAACAACGTCTTTGAATCACTGAGTTGTGGTGTCCTTTACATTCATGAAAACATTAATTTATTGGATTTATTACAACATATGTCAATTGTATGAATCATGTATACACACCATTACACAGATCAAGCTACTGCGAGCTTCTATTCTATGCTAGGGTTTAAGTTTGTATGTAGCCAATTTTGCCAAATGTTCATTGTTTTCAACTGAGAGAATTAAAAATAATATATTTCCATTTAAAGATTCTGTACGTGAAAGTATGAACTTAAAGCTTTAGTTGTTGTCAAGGATTATTAAGGTAAGCCTTTGGTCAAGAAAAGAAGATAATGAAGGTGAAGAAAGAAAGTGAGAAGCCACAAGGACAGTATATGATGCCTATTTTGGTATGGGTACACATACACATGCTTGCACATGTGTTCAGGCAAATAACTTCTTGTTTTCCATGTGGTTTGGTATCTCTATATACACTCACGCACCCAATATATACTCACTGTCATGGTCATTGCCAGTCGCATCCATTGAAGTCGTCATCATGCAATCCATGATCCTTCCACTTCAATAATGCAAAATCTTCTGCAATTTCTGTTTCCATTAAGTTTTACAATTCTCTTCTTGTCGAATAAAGACAGTTACATAAATGTATATGGAATGATTATGTGGGATGAATAATTTCGTGACAAACTATGTAAATTTTACAGTGTTTTAAAAATCGGATAAAATGGCGCCTAGACGCATAGCCGGCTTTGGAAAGAAGTAAAAGAAGCTTGTGCTTCTGGTCGCTAAAAATTGTGTATTCTAACGTTCCAATCTGTCTTATAGACAACGTTCAACGATTTTTTAAACATTAGTAAATAACAATGAATGAGTGGTAAAAGAAGTTTTTCCAATAAAGACATTCATGTGTGTTTATATATCAGGTAGCTGTGTTTTTATATATATGGAGGAAATCTAGAAACAAAAACAAATCAATGAAACAGAAACAGAGAGTATGAACAACAACTAAATATTTCTGTTAGTGTAGACCTTCGCATTGACAATAACTTTAGAGCTTTTATATAATTTTTAAAAATTAAAAAAAAAACAATTTTTTTGCAGATATTGCATTTTAGAAAATGAGAACCTTTTTTAATTTTAATAAATTTTTAATTGATTTATAATTCTTCCTTTAGTTTTTCTAAATTTTATTTATGTTTTCCCTTTTTATTTCTTATTAATTGCTTTATTAATTAAATAAATATAAAAATTAAAAAACTGAGACATCACCATATTTACAGGTCAAAATGTCATATTTTCAATTTTATGAACAAGTAAACGGGATTGAAGATTTTTTTTTTATCTTACAAAAACCAATTTATAAGTTTAATATGGTAATTAAATAACTTTAAGTTTTGAAATGTTAGTGAATGTCAATTCAAAAAAAAATGTTATTTTCCTTTTTAATAATAATTGAGAAACTGTAATTAGTATGGTAATTAAACAACTTGTTGTAAGTTTGTTTGCAAACATCTCTTTTTACGATACACTAACTTAGACATTTGAAATTGGGAGATATAACTATTATCACATTAAGTTGAAAACTTTTAACTCTTCCTCACGAAATTGAAGCAAGGAAAATTTTGTTAACAGATTTCATGGAAAAAGACCTTGCATCATTCTTTAGGGCTAATATAAACGGTCAGTACCCTCAATGCTTGATGGGCTCAAATCCGAACATAGAAAAATACTCCATTGCTTGCTTAACGGGAATCCAACAAGAACATCAAGGTCTCACAAATCTATGCTCTTGTATTGGAAAACTGTGTTTATCATCACAGTGACAAAAACCTCAACAGTACAACCACCAAGATGGTGTAGGATCTTGCTGGTAGTAACAACATGCCATTACTTCAATCCCTTGGTCAATTTGGTACACGAAGTGCAGTATGTATAGATGATAATAAAGCAAGTTTTTCATCTCCTTGTTTATGATCTACACTCGTATCAGAACATGATTGTGGACATATAGGGTGGAAAAGATGTTGCACATCCAAGATACCTTCGCACTAAGCTTTCTCCAGAAACAAGGATATCGTTTCCCAAGGTGGACAATGAGTATGCATTCACTGCCAACTTAAACGATGAAAAGAAAGAATACTAAGCTCAAGCAGTAATTGTTTTTGTTTATTAAACTAGTTTAACCTAGTCTGTTAATGTTATTCTCTCATCTATTACATGTTAATGCTCGTAGGTATTATTCTATTGTTCCTATGCTACTAGTAAATGGATGTGAAGGGTTTCCCTTCTATCATAAGAGAAAGGTTGCAAATTTTTTTATTTTTTTTTGTCTTAATTCACTAGAGATTACTTTCTCTCTCTATTACTCTCAACATTAATTCAAGTGTTTGATTGATGTAGTCTTCTTATTTTCACAAGCACTTATGCTGGCGGAGCTGAATGCAAAGTCGCTTTGGTGAACAGATGTTATTTCCCCTTTGTTTCTCAGAACAACAACGTTATACAAGTTTTAAAAATAATTCTAATTTTTATTTATGTTTTCCTTTTATTTCTTATTAATTGCTTTTATTAATTAAATAAATATAAAAATTAAAAAAAAAACTGACACATCACCATATTTATAGGTAAAAAATGTCACATTTTCAATTTTATGAACAAATAAGAAGGATTGAAAGTTATTTTTCTATTTTACAGAAACCAATTTAAAAGTTTAATATGGTAATTAAATAACTTTAAAATTTGAAATGTTAGTGAATGCCAATTCAAAAAAAAAGTATGTGATTTTCCTTTTAAAGAATAATTGAGAAACTGCATGATGCGGAAGCTCTAGCAAAATATTGTACACTAGTAATGCAAAACACCTTGTTGTAAGTTTGTTTGCAAACATCCTTTTTCACTAACTCAGACATTTGAAATTGGGAGATATAACTATTATCACATTAAGTTAAAAACTTTTGACTCTTTCTTTATATTCAGATGGCTGAGCTCTCTTCTTTGGAGGAGTAGAAAGATGAACTTACAATAAATTACTAAATGTGAGGAAAGCAAACAAGGATATGATCAATGAAAATAGAAAACTTAATCAGAACATAGAAACCATTATCGGATTGGAAGATAAGAAGAGCTATGCTACAACTGATTCGCTGAGATATAAACATGTCATGATCATGACGGATCAAGATGAAGATAGTGCCCATATCAAGGGTCTCTTGATCAATTTTTTTCACCACAACTGGCCCTAATTGATAGAGCTCAATCCCCCTTTTCTAAGTGAATTTAAGACACTCATTGTTAAGGTAATTGATCTTCTTCCTATATTTGTGATTGTCATAGTAGACAAACAAGTGTTCACAATTGCATTCCATAACTACTTGTACTCAGATTAAGCTCATGCATAGAGGTGGAGTTGGAGCCAAGTCATTTTAATCAATGTTTGAATACGGTGAATGGAAAAACCAAACCTCTAATCAAAGAGAAACACAATTGATAATCTAATAAATCAATTTCAGTACTAGTCCATTCCCATTGATAAAATACAATTATTCAGATGTAGTTTTCAAAGAAGAAATATTTTCTATAATTAACAACAATACGATGAGCTATCAAAATACCTAAACTAATCTTCGAATACATCCTCTGAACTATATATCTGTTTTTTCTCTTTTAAATCCATTTTATTTGAAGCTTCAACTGAGCAATAGCAAACTTCTGACTTTACTGCACAAAAATCCTGATTTAAAACACCTAATAAACTATAAATCTCTGGGAAAATAACATTGAATGAGTGGCAAAATAACTTTGTCCAATAAAAACACTCATGTGTTTATACATATTGTATCATGTAGATGTGTTTTAATACACATCTGGAAAGTTTTAGAAACAAAAAGAAATCAATGAAACAGAAATAGAGATAGTATGAACAACAACTGAATATTCTGTTAGTGTAGACCTTCTTCCACTTTGACAATAACTTGATCAACATCAGGTAAGATGACGTTTTTGCCCACCAAATCATGAGCCTTTAAGGACTCTTTGTTCCAATCTGTCTTATAGACAACGGTCAAAATGGAGATTGCACAAACAACCTGGGCCCCAAGTAACCCATAGCATAGTCCCATGAAATCTAAACCCCACATAAACGCTAAAACAACAGCCATTGGTGCTCCCACAACATAAAAGGAGTAGAAGTTAATCTTGGCTCCTACACGTGGCCTCGCACTGCCACGTAGGATCCCACAGCTTGTGGTCTGAGGACAGTTGGCAAGCTCACAAGCTCCTATCACCGGAAGAACCGCCGCCGTCAGCTCGAGGACAGCTCCGTCCGCCGTGAAAACTCTCCCCCAAGCAATTCTCCCCATGGTAGTCCCCACAAGCCCAAACACCGAAACGGCCACGGCGGCTCCGATCGCTACTGCCGCCGCTGTTCTTGCCTTCTCTGGCCGTCCAGCTCCCAACTCGTTGCTCACCCTCGTGGAAACTGCGGCGGAGAGCGCAGTGGGGATTGTATACATCAGTGACGTTGTCTGGATCACGATGGCGGCGGCTGCTAGCGCCACCTTTGGCTCCGGGAGATATCCGGCGAGGACTGTCATGAACTCGTACCACCACCACTCCAAACAAACCGCTATGCAGCTCGGGACCGCGAGTTTGACCAGCGTTGACCACACCTCATCGTTACCAGAGTCTCTTGGACCACACATGAACAAGAACGGCGTTTTAGGACAAAGTGAGGAACTGGTTTTGTCGCTGTTGTGTTCTTCCAAGTACACATAGCAAAGGAGAAGCAACAAGGAGATGAAGCTGGTGAGAAAAGATGAGATCGCGACTCCAGCAACTCCAAGAGAGATGTAAAACGTGAAGAAAAATGTGATAGGGAGATGGAGAAGGACGGAGACTAACGTGCACCACATCAAAGGCCACGTGTTGCCTTTACAACGTAGGTAAATACGTAAAGGATGTAGGAAGCTATTAGCTATAAGATCAGGCAGAGAGAAGGAGCAATAGAGAGATGCGACTCTTGTGATGTCTTGTTGTTGGCGGAGCATTAGCATTAGAGGTTGGAGGTTAAGCCAGAGGAGAGAGATGGGAAGAGAAGCTAAGAGGAGTAGAAAGATGGTTCGCTTGAGGGTCAAGGAAGCGAGTGAAGGGTTTTTAGAGCCGATGGCTTGACCACAAAGGGGTTCCATACCGGTTGCTAAACCGGAGAGAACAGAGTAACCGGTTATGTTGGTGAATCCAACGGCTAAGGCTCCTCCGGCGAGCTCTAGGCTACCTAGTCGGCCCATGCACGCGACCGAGGTCATGTTCTTTAGGTAGTTTAGTATGCCCATGGCAGCTACCGGGAAACTTATGTCCCAAATTTTCTTCATCTCCTCCACAACCTTTTTAAAAAATAAATTGAGATAATATAGTTAAATTATATGAGAGATGTCTGAAAGACTCTGGCTGACACAGAAGTACACTGATAAATATTTTAGATGAAATAAAATACCTCAGGCATTGTCTGCTTGTACTTGTGTTGGAGATTTATGAGACGTGAATCTTCTTCGGCCACCATAATTGTTAGAGTTTGTTTTGATTGAGATGAGAGGTTTTAAAATATGAAAAGAAGAAGCCCTTTTATAGAGTTTTTGTTTTGTAACTTGGTTGAGTTGATTCCTAGTTTGGCATGGTGGGGATTTCATAAATATTTATTACATTAGTTGCTATCCATTTTCTTTGTGTGGAGTGTGGATATTGTTGAATCTATACTATTATTTATGAAGTAAATTTGTTTAGTTATCATATTTTACATAATTTTAGTTTATTTTTACTTATTTTTCATATTTTTAGTATTTTTGGAAAGATTAATTACTATATTTAATTTTTTATATCTTATATATTAAAACAGAAGTCACAATCTTGATTCATGTGTGATTTTTTTTAAAATGGACTATTCCTTAGATAATATCTTTAAGTATCTTATCTTTCTATTTAAAATAGAAATGAAATAAATCCAACAAAATCTTTTTGGCATCTTTTTAAATTCTATTTCCTTAAATCATTAAATTTAAATTCTAATTATCATAAAATATCATTAAAAATTATTATTTTATTTATAAATGAAAATTGATAATTATCTAGAATACTTTTACTTATATTTTAATGAGAATTACAATATAAATTAATGGAGTTTCGAAAACATTTATTTACAAAATTTAAATAGATTATGTTAGAAAAAAATAAAA
>CAKOAT010775154.1:93150-107190 GCA_932364175.1 Eruca vesicaria subsp. sativa | reverse complement strand
CTTTAATTTAAATACAAAAAAAGTTGTTTAAAAAATTAAAATTTATCTAGATAGTACTATATATTCCTAAAAAATAAATAAAAAATTGTACACTGGAGTTTGACTCACACAGATTTTTCATTATGTAAATATAAAACTTTTCTAGTATTGTAAAAATTTTAATATATGGTTTACATTTAACTATATATATTATATAAGTTTATAATTTTTTGTTTAAGTTTCTTATTCTTCATTATTAATATATAGTATTTTGTTATAAATATTTTAATTTATATTCTTATTGATTGTTATTACTTATTAATATATTTTGGAGTTTGATATATAAATTATAATCTGAAATAATCAAATATATAATCTTTTTAATATAAAGTTTTAGTTTCTACAGTTTGCATACAATAAATTTTAACATTTATTTAGATATCTGATATACTATAGATAAATATATGTTAATGATAATTTATATTTTCGTGTTGTGTTTAAAAATGATACTTTAACATTTATTACTTTCGTATTTTGCAAAATTTAATAAATAAATATATTACTATTTTATTGCTAAATTTTATAAATTATAAATAGATAAAAAAAAACCCGCACGGTTGTGCGGGTCAAGATCTAATTAATATATTATTAAGCATAAATTAGAAACAAATTAAAATATAATTAAACCATAAATTAAATTTCTTTGATTATATGATTATCATTTTCTAAAAATAGTTTGTATTAATTAATCATTAACTAACAGAGTAATATATAATTACCCATAAATTAAAAACAAAATTATTTTATTTGAAAATTATCACTATATAAAAATCATTTATATCAAGTTATAAAGTATTTATTAACGTTAATGAATAGTTGTATTAGTTAATATATATAATCAACCAAAATTAAAAGCAAATTTCATTCATTTGATAATTATTATTGTATGAAAATAGCTTATGTTGTGTTATTCAAGGTAGATTTGATTAGTTGTCATATTATCCATGGTTTTAGATAATTTTATTTATTTATCATGTTTTTAGGATTTTGACTAATGATTAATTGATACACTTAATAAATAATTAGATTTATTAATATATTATTAACATAAACTAAAAACAAAATAATATATAATTATCCATATATTAGAAACCAATTTTTTTATTAGATGATTATCATTATCTGAAAATATTTTGTATTAATTATCCATAAACTAAAATCAAATTAAGATATAATTAACCATAAATTAAAAATAAAATTCACTGATCTGCTTATTATCATTATCTAAAAATAATATATATTATGTTATAAGTATTTTTTAACGTTAATTAATAATTATATTTGTTAATATATAATTAGCCAAATTTTTTTAAAAAAAATCAATTTTATCATTGCATAATAATAGTTTATGTTGTGCTATTCAAAAATATGTTATCTTTTTTAGAAACAGTTTTGAATTGTAAAAGCTATTTCCCTATATATATATGGCGTATATAATAATTTTTCAGATTTATTTTATGCTATAAAAGATAATTTTATTATACGGAAAAACCTTTTTATATGAAAATAGTTTAATATTTAATTTATTACTAAATATTTTAAAAATATTTATTTTTTAAGTTTATGTTACATGATAAAAAAAATATCTATATTACGATACAAACTTATACATATAAATTTTTATTGTTTAATTTTTATTAAATATTATGAATGTATGAATAATAATTTATTTTAATTGTAATTGAACTGCTAATATATTTATTTTAAAATTATTATGCCCGCACGTGCGGATAAAATACCTAGTTCTAAATACAAGTATAATAAATACAAACTTGAATATAGTTTGAGAAAAAATATATAAACGCAATTAAATAAAATCACCCATTTTAATGAGATTTTCTTTAACACAAAAGTACGAATCCGAATCAGATTATTTTCGTACAAAAGTGTCACATAAACAAACGAAAAATAGGTATGTGGCAACTTAAAACAACAGAGAACAACAAGAACAAAAACTCAAATCAAATCAAATTTCTTCACAACATGCTGTTCAACTTAGTACAAAGCTTCATTTTATGATCATCTCTTTATCTAATTTTCAAATCTTCTACAAGTATCTGTTAAGGTACTTTAAAAAAGTATCCTGTTAAGGTATCCAATTTTTCTCATAACTAGAAAATCACATATATGTCAATCTTTAGAACATTCAATAGTTATTATGCTTTAAACAAGAAGATGGTGTCCCATATAACGTAAACGGCTCTTTGATTTGAATCTGCAGACGAAAGTAAGCTAGTATCACTTTGTTTTGTTAACCGAGTATGCATTCAGCATATAGAGAATAACAGAGAAATGTTTATTGTTTGCTTCATGATGAAAAGTAAAATATTTTTTTTCCTAAATATGTAAAGTAAAATATTTTAGAAGAGAAATTTTCTTTTGAGACTAGACCTCGTCTTGAGTCTTGAAATTTAATATTTATGGTTGCATATAACTAACAGCGACCTTTGATTCCATTTTTCATTGGTAAAGATATTTGTAGAACTCAAACTACAGATATAAGTAGAAATTGATATGATTGGTCCATCAGTCTTGAAAATGAAACTAGTTAGAATTAGGTATAGTGCAATGTGTTGTCTCCCTCTCACTGTAGTTATCAACCTAGAAACGACTTGAAATTTATGTATACCTTTCCTTTCTCTTTTTTCTTTGCCCTTTCCTTCTTATTCCCACTTCACTCTTTGTAAGTTAAAATTAATGGCATTTTACATCGCGTCTCTGCTTACGTGGAGACATGATCATCATGCCAATTGAAAATTTGAAATATATTAGCCCATTTGTGGGGTTTTCATAAGATATAAGAGAAGTTATTTACCTAATTTTCAAAAAATATACTGAGAATATTGCCCCCTTTTTTTTTTACTACTTCTGATGTGTAATAAGTTTGAGTGAATTTAGCATATTGCTACTGATTTTTTATTTCTTTGACAATTTAATTTACTTAATTTGTTACCTTGATTTTTTAGCTTTTTTTACAGGGTAATAAAAATTAGGAATAGCTTTGTATATCCTGATCTTTTTTCATTTTTAATGATACTAACCATTAAGCACAATAAAAAATACATATTATTTTCTTAAAATTAGTTACCAACATTAAGATTGTGGAACTTTGAAGAGGTAGTACAAATATACTGTTCTCTCTATTCTTATTTTTAGAACATCTACTAGTCTGGAAAGAACATGTTTTTCTCTTGAAGAAAAAGTAAGAAAATGTTTATAATTATCAACATTTTAGTGAGAAATTATCAAGTCAGATTTGCATAGCATTTATATGAATTCGAAAGTCCTTTTTAAATATTTAAAGGATCGAGCCTAATTGGCCAGTATATACCAATAAAACGCTATTTGGCCGATGTAATGAATACACCCTTCGACATCGATTTTCACTGTTTTTTTAAAGATATAACTTTTTTTTTGAATAGAAAGATATAACGATTTTCACACACATGCACCTTGCATGCCTTTTGGTGATACATACCAAATGTGGTACTGTACATATGTGCGTGTGTTGTAAGGAATTTTCAAATAAAAAAATATGTGTAAATAATAACCGAATCTTAAAAACGAGCACAAGAAAGTTGTGTAAATCGTGGGAAAACTAACTGAAAGAGAAAAAACAAACACAAGTAGTGAAGAAGTACATATAGCTAGAGACGGAGTCGTGATCTTCCCAGTACAAAGGAAACATATCATATCTCCTTCCCTCACTAATATACACTTCTTCTCTTCTTTTGATATTCCCGCACGTGTCTATTCCTCCACCGTTGGTCTCGTTGTCTATCAATCTACACGTAACACATGCATAGACATATGCCTAACCTAGATCTGTCTATGCATCATTTAGTTTGTGATATAAGCTTTGTCCACTTCATGATCTCCAGTACCAAGCCATCCGTTGCTTCCTCGCTCATATATATTACCAATCGCTTTCCACTGTACCACTTTAATTATTGGATCACGTAGATATTCACTATTCATTGTAATTCTGTTCTCTATAATATGATTACTGATAATTAATACAATAAACTACGTATTCTAGATTATATAATTATAGAAAAGTGAGCGATTTGAGCCGAAGTCTAAGCTTAAATTAGAGAAGTAAGAGCATGCCCATTAGGAGATCTAAGGGAGGGTTCACACATTTTTCGAGAGAAACAGTGATGAACTTGACGCGCGTGGGTTCGTCGTGGTGAACTCGATTCGTCACGGGTTCGCCACGTGGCGGACTGTGATTCGCCAAATTATTATTATTATTTTTTTCCAAAAAGAAAAAAAAAAAGAAAAAAATTATTATTTTTTTCTATGAACCCCTCTCCATCAAGTTTACTGATGGGGATGATCTAACATCAAATTTGTTCGCAGCTGAAATCAAACTCAGAATTTTAAATTAGCCCTCAACACTAGAATACTACTTGGTTATGTTACAGTACGTTACATGTATTTTAAGATGCCGTGCCGAAATATTACATGGAAAGTAGTTATCATTTTAGTTACAGAAATGTGTTACGAGCATTACAGTCAATGGTAGATACATTCTTCTCTTTGTCATTGTATATTGAAAACATAATACTAATGTGAACATAAAGATGGCGTCCTACGGGAGGTGGGGGATTTGTTTTTCAGGCATGTGCATTTTGAATTTTGGAGATGTGTATGAAACTTTGACTCACTCCGTGTACAGTAATGTTCAACATTTGTATACATATTAAGATGGTTAATCTTTTTTTGTTATCAAAGAATCTCCAATGTAAAACTTCATTTTTTTCTATAAAAAATAGAGTAAAAAAAAATATGAAGTAAAAATGTTTCAATCCTATTTCATATCTCAATTTATAATGAAATAATGAACAAAAATAACAATATAACTCCATTTATGGAAAAAAATCTATTATGAAATGGGAACTAGAGTTGAATTGAAGTGTTTTTACTTCATACTTCTTTTTACTCTATTTTGAAGTTAAATTTAGAGTTAGATTTGAGATACCCTTATATATCCTTTTAGTATAATGCATAAGCGCATCTATTTTCTTAATATGCTAAGAGCACAATTTTCCAGAAACTAGAAAAAGGGGTGTTTAGAATTTTTTTTTTACTTTTCTGCTTTTTCGGATTTTTTATTTAAAAAGAAAAAGTAACCAATCGCGCACCGCCGCATGTCAGTGGGGTCTGCGAAATAGTGCAAGCACTGGAAAAACAGGGCTCTTGAACGGGAGTTAGAGGCGTCGAAGCTTGTTGTTTTTGTGGGACCAAATGTGATAAGCACCCTCTAAGCAACAGCGTTAAACGTGCTCTAAGAGGATAGAGACTGAAGATCTGTTAAAATCATCTGAAAGTACAAACCATAAAACATTTTGTATAAACTGTTCTAATATAAATGTTATATGAATGATATGGTGAAGGGAATTATGTATATTTATATGATTTGTATTTTTTGTATCATTAACATGTTATGTGATTTAGTTTCCCACATGTAAGAATTCACATCAAGAACATTCTCTTTAAAGATGGTTCCTGTTAGAATCAGTTTGATGAATCAAAAAATGACGACCATGTTCTAATTCCCGACATTTGAGTTTAATATATCTACCAGTTCTGCTTTTGTTGCATCATCAGTAGTCCCACTTGATTTAGTTTAAGTCAAAGCAAAAGACTTTTCTGCATATAATTCACATTCATATGTTAATCACTATAGTAGTTTGCGATTAGTTCGTTTTACACCAAGGAATAATATATAAGTGTTTGCACAACCATTTTATGTCCAAGAATAGTACGATATATTATATATAAAACCATACCTTAAGTTTGACCGGTCCTTTATTTGACTAAACATTTTTAAAGTTTCAACAAAATAGACTTCGTGTCGATTTTAGTTAACTTTGCATAATGACACTCAATTTGAAAGCATGAAGATGTATGTGATGCCAAATATAATTGTCAAAGCTTGAGATTTGATGTGGAAACAAAATGTTTGAGATTTGGTGAATGATGATAGATAATAGTATTAATATCCTTTAAATGGAACCGTTCATAGTTAGACATTTCTCACAAGATATACTCCCTCCGTTTCATATTAAGTGTCGTTGTAGAGAGTTTTTTGTGTTACAAAATAAGTGTCGTTTTCGGTTCTCAATGTAAAATTTATTAATTTTATTATGTAATGTGTTTTTCTATTGGTTAAAATATGGTTAAATGTATGGGTAATTGTATTTTTATATAGGAAATATGTAAAATTAATTGTTTCCTTAATCCGTGTGCACAGCTGTTGAGTGACACTTATAATAAAACAGAGGGAGTAACACTTAAGCCCTCCTTTTCGTTATTCACATATCCGAGATTTATAAATCTGCTTTCTAGACTCTTACACAATGCAATAATTATTGCCATTTGAAAAAAAATCTATAATTAAATATATTATGTATGCTATTGCCCACCTTGTGGCTTGCAAATCTAAATACTTTAGCCAATTTTGGGTTAATTCCATACGTCCATAAGGACCATAATTAATCAAGCAACAATTAATGGAAAATCTGGAAATGGCATTATTATTATTGAACTGAATAATTACATTATTTTCTCCTGTTTACTTATTCATAATTAAATATACTTTGTAGTTTATAGCGACAGATGAATAAGCGAGTTGAAGGAGCAAAAACGTCACTCCCCATAAGTTAATAACGCTAACAAAAAAATAAACTTTATCAGTCTTCAGATAGAAAAAAATAGAAAAGCAAAGGCAATTCGTGTAAAGTAAATTAACGACAGCAGTTGGGCCCTTATCTATGAAATAATTGGCAGCCATGCATATCTAGTTATTATGTCTTGTCTACGATGTAATTTTGCAATTAATCCACATGTTCAATTTCAAGTAAACTTTTAAACTACTCTGGATTTTCTTAAATAACACTTAACGAGATCAAACTAGAAAAAAAAGCTAATTAAAAGACATGTAGATGATAGGTAAAAAAGCTCACTATTTGTTACACCAAAAAAAAGCTCACATTTGTAACTTCTTTTACCAGAAGAAAAAACTTATTCTATCTGTTTATAGAATTCGACCGACCATGCAATACCGCATTTTCTATAATTCTTTTAATTTAGGGTAACGAAAACTAATGGAATTCCAATTTGTTGTTAAGTTGGTTATAATACTTTACAAAAAAAATAAACGAGATAATGAATTGAAGGTCCACATTGGTTTTAAATCCAAAATTAAAAGATGAAATTCGAATTTGTTAGCAAGAATATCCACGTGAAATTTTTAATTATGTTTATGTGTTTGTTTAGAGTCATAATGCTTAGAGTCAACAATAAGTGACGCTTTTTCACAACCATGCTTTGCTTGAATTTAAACCAACAACCCCACCACAATATGAGAAGACGGCATAATTCGAAACACAAAATCATGTTAAGTTGTAAACGTACAGAATAGAAGTTGATTTTTTTAAAATGCTTGAAGAAATGTACCGTATATTAAAAAAAAAACAAATTATACCCAGCACAACCTTTTAACTAATACATAAGCTGGACAGAATGAGGGAGGAGAATGCAAAAGAATGTTTTCGAAGCCGATCTTACAAAGTCTTCTGAAGTCCTCTCAAATTCTCGAAGCAATACATCATGTTTGGATGCCCTTTTTCAAAATAAAATACAGCATGTTTGGATACGTTAGGATATAGAATATCGTCTGTGAAAAAAAAAAATGAAAAAAAAGAATATCGTCTGTGAAGGTGATGCAAAAATAGTAATAAAATCCCAAAAAGAGATGCTGTAAGTTTCACACAAAAAAAAGAGATGCTGTTAATTTCAATAACGCGACATATTGCTTAGGAAAAGAAGTTCTACAACGAAATACTCAATTTATATTTTCTTTCTATGTTCCAAGATGTATTGTACCGAATATTTATATCCTCAACAATGTTTATAGAAATGCAAAGCGAAGCAGATGGAAAATAACAAAAAATCAAGTGATTGAAATAAGGCCTTTAATGAGATAATGTACTTATAGGCTTTAACTATTTGGGCCATATAAAAATTCTAACCCACTTCATATTATATTAGCAGCCTGCTATCCCTGGGTAGTGTAAAACTAGAAGGAAGAAGCTCTTATCCTCATAAATTCAAAACAGCAAGAGTGAACACCAGTAGATAGAATGTTAAAACATTTTCAACTGTTTATTGTTTAGGTTTTTTTTTTTAATCTATATAGATTTATCAAGTATTTTTAAAACGATGGACAATATCTATGCGCTATACATACCGATATTTTATTTTGTATTTAATTACAAAAAAGTGATGAAAAAAAAAAGTTGGATGTATAAAAAACAATAAATCAGATAAACTTGTGAACTTTTAAGAATTTGTTACTTGATTTGACCAATTTACACTAAATTATGTTAATTTAGACCAATTTATATTAATTTAAACTGGTTTATAAATGTATTGAATTTTTTAAATCAATTTTATTAAGAAAATTGTTTTTACACCACCTATATTTAAACATAATTTATTTATTATTATTGTTTTAAATATATCAAGTACATACCCATTTTACTGAGAATTACTTATAAATGAGTGAAAAAAAAAATCACAACAACAATTGTGATTATCTATGAATGTTTACCATCAAACACACTCATTCCACATTACTAGATAGAGATATACGTATGTATCCAAAAAAAAAAAAAGAGTCGAAATTTCAAAAAAAAAAAAAAAATCCTTTACATAAATCTACTACTACTAGTATTATCTTTTCTTGTAACAAAAAGGTTTACACACGTAATGAAGAGGGAGGATACACGTAGCGAGTATAAAGCAAAAGATATCAAATCAATCGTCCTTTGCGTAGTACACTCGTAGGTCCCACCCCATCCATCCTCTAATGCCATTTTAAACAAAAATACATTTTGCATTTTCATCTTCCCAAAACTTCTCCTTCTCCTTCCTCTTTCGCCATTAACATCTGAAATCTCAGAAGCGTTAAGATAATAATGGTGGGACTAAGTATTGTTTTGGAGTCGACTAACAACAACACTCTCAGTACTCCTAAACCGCGTCAAGTCGTTAACAAATCCGCCGTCATCTCCTCCGATCTCCGCCGTGGGAATTGTTATCTGAGTTCTGGGTTTCTCGAACATTGTTTTCTCTGTAGAAAGAAACTTCTTCCAGCGAATGATATCTACATGTATAAGTAAGTCAACATTAATAAATAAATAAACATTTTTTTTCTCCGGTCATTACAATGACAAACTTCAGTCTTTTTATTACATGATCTGTTTTTGTTTTTTTTTTTTTTTTTGAATGTTACAGAGGTGATAGAGCGTTCTGTAGCGTGGAGTGTAGATCGAAGCAGATGATCATGGACGAAGATGAAGAAAGCTTAAGAAGAGAGAACTGTTCGTCTATGGATGATAAAACGACGACGTCTGATCCGAGGAACCGAGCAGGCGGTTTCACTTTGTGAAACATGGAGAGAGAGAGAGAGAGAGAGAGAGCATTGCAAACTCGTGATTTGACGTTTTCACCCTTTGGTTAAGTTTTGTCGTTTTGCTATATGAGATGTAAAACCTAAAGGGTATTTTGCGTATCTATGGGAGCCCCTAGTTTTATTGTTTAGTAGGTTCCGAACAGTATTTTTAATTTTAGCTTTCTTTCTGCTGAAGCTGACCTTTTGCATTATCAACGCATTGTCATTATATTTAATGTTTGATGGAACTCTTACTTAGAGTGGAGAGAGTCCATGCAACTTTATTCTTAAAAGATTTACTATTAACTTTAAAGAGATGAGAGGAAATGGATTTTGTAATACTGGTTAGTGAATATGTGAGACTATGTTGATCTAGTCCACAGAGGGACAAAGAAAAAGAGACGTAATAAAAATAGTAAAATACTAAACATATGTTTTTTAAATATTATAAAAGTAATAATATTCTCTTAGCTTCATGCGAATGATACAATGTGTGGGAAAATCTTAACTTTTAAACGTCAAAAGTTTATATGTTAGTATTTACATTCACAGTTCGATATTGGAATTTTATACTTGGATTTCAACGACGCTATACTGTAATATTCGTTCTTTACCGAATAAAACATTTTACTTACTTTGTTTTGATCATAAAGGAAAAGCAACGGCTGGCTCGTAGAGTCCTCTAAAATAAATACTACACAACATTAGCATGTGTTATATCAACTACCTTTCAGTCAACTCGATATTTTCCATAATGATGAGAATATTTCTGATTTACGTGTCAGAACGTACATTTTGTAAAATAACTACTAGTCTACTCACCAAAGTTTATGTAATTTTTGTATCAAATGGAAGAATGATTACCGCTCACTGAAATTTAAATAACAAGAAAAGAAAAGCAAAAGAAGATGTAAGAAATGTTTAGAAAATAAATAAAGCAAGAGATCATTTAAAGTTCTGCCATATAAACTTGCAGGTAAAAGAAGAAACTAGGGGTGGGCTTTCGGGTACCCGTTCGGGTTCGGGTCGGGTATTTCGGGTTTTCGGGTATTTCAGTATTGGGGTTTATAACCCGTTCGGGTATTTTTACATATCGGGTCGGGTTCGGATATTTTTAGTTCGGGTTCGGTTATTTCGGGTCGGGTTCGGATATTTAGATTTTGAAAAAAAAAAATTCAAATTCTTCATTACTTAAGATTCATGTATTTAAAATTTTAACTATCAGTAAAAATCATATTTTAGTGTGTTAAAGTATTATCCATCACTGTTCACTAGAAGCTTAGTTTCTTTTTAAACAAAAAATGTTTCGGAATAATGTGGGCCAAATTAAATTTGACATTTTACTTTGTCATTGTGTGAAAGATGTCCCATGAAATGCAATTGAGTAGAACTCCATATTCATAGGATCCGACTGTGAGGAGACGACAGTGAGGTCCATATTCATTGGATCTGACTGTAAAGAGACCAGTGAGGTCCCTTACCTGTCTCTCTTACTTTTCAAATGGGGTTCAATAGTTTTGTGATCAGCCTTTAATTAATGCAAAGGACTAGAGAATAACTTAGATGAACACACCCAATGCTCTTAAATTAATGCAGTAACTGCACCTTTCCCATAAGAGAACACCTGGCTTATTCATTAACAAAGGCTCTTACATGCCTGACCTTTCTAATTACTACCAAAAACTAGTTGCACAGCCTGTAAAAACCTGATGAACTCATACAGATATTTACTAATTAAGCTTCATTTTTAAAAATGAAATTGTCTATTTTGGGGAACTGTGAATTTGATTATAGTTTTCTTTTTATAATCCCACTATGCATTTACAAGAATAAACACACAAAACCTCCACGATCAAATCGGATAAGGTTGTGTTCTTTTAGTAAAAGTGGATTTTAAATAAATCACCTACGCTATGTGTTCACTATAATTAACCCATCATTCTTATTCTTAATGCACACTCTAGCTTTTTACCATTTAGTCATTTAGATAATCAAAAATTAGACCGTAGCATATGTTCCACAATGAAATAGCAAATAACTGCAAGTAAAAAAGTTTTTGATCATAATTACTTTAAGTCGATCGACAGTGTTGCCACTGAATGTCCATAAGAGTTGACAAAAAAAAAAGAATGTGTCCATAAGCATTTAGTCCTAGACATGTGAGTGAACTGACATGCCACGAAGACTTGCAGTTCAAGAAACCTAGGAGCTATTATTATGATGCCTTATGTTCCTTCTCTGAGCTTACTTAAAACCAAAAATGCTTCAGAATCTTCATCCTCCACAACCCAATTCTTCCTTCTACTTCTCATAAGGACGACTAAAGCCACTTCTTCAATGTCCTCTTCTGCTGCTATTAGCCTATTAGAATCTAAGTCATGTGATGATCCGGAACTAGCATTGCAAGGGGAAACAATTTTCTCTAAAGCAACTCCTGACTCTTCGTTAAAATAATCCTCGTTGTGTAGTTTACGCCAATGTTATTGTTCTGTGCCCCTGTCTCTAGGCTAAGTTTCTATTGGGCTAAAAGGCCTACGGAATCGGGCAGTCTGGTGGATCATCAAAAACTGTCAAGGTTTCAAGTTCGATCCAATTTCAAGAAAGCTTTCACTTATTCATTTCGTTGGATTCATGTTCATTACGTTAGATTTTAGTTCTCTTGTTTTCCTTTCTCAACTTCAAATTCTCTATTTTTTTTATTTCTCAAAATCAAATTCCGAAATATAAGTTAAGAACATTTCATCGATCGAAGCAGCTGACCTACAATGTGATCTATAATTGAATTTTCATACTTTAGTTTAAAGAGTTTTTTAATCTAGTATTCAAACTAAGCTATACACAAAAGTGGCCTTTAATCATATTTTATCTATGTAAAGAGTTAAGCAGAAATTTTCGAAATATTAAAAATATATGAAAATGAAACAAAATGAGAGAGAGAGAGAGAGAGAGAGAGAGAGAGAGAGAGAGAGAGAGAGAGAGAGAGAGAGAGAGAGAGAGAGAGAGAGAGTATCCTACACGTGCACATGGGAACTAGACCCTCCTTCTCCCACTCCTTCACTTAATTTACATTCTCAAGTAACATTCTTGTTGTGAGTTCTAGAAGATCTTGAAAAACAGGAATGGTCAGAACTACTCAGACAAACGAGAATGTGATCTCATCAGCCTTTCTACTCTTTCTACTTCAGTGTCCAAAAAGGAACACTATAGTAAGAGTTGAAATCTGGAGAATACGTCTAAGTACATTTTTCTAGACCGTGTTGAAGATGTTGATGGCTTATGTAAGTGTTTAGGTACTTCATAACTTGAGACTTTGTTTGGCCTAGCTTAAGATGTTTCCTCTATATCTAAAATGCTTAATCTTCCTCTTTATGTGAATAAAACTAGTCACATTCTCTAGTAAACATCCAAAAAAGAAGGACGTTGCTGACTAGAGTCTTTCACGTATCAAGCATGAGACAATGGGTAGTTAGACCCCAATAGAAAAAAAGTAATTAGTCTAGTTAATTGTGGTTAATGCTTTACTCTTAATTAGAACCAACCAAAAGTATTTAGTTTAGTAATCAGTACACTAAGAAAAAGAGTATGCCACAAGGATCACAGAAATACACTATGCAACATATCATAGAGAATGAACAATGGTATCACTAGCACAAGCTAATATAATTATAAACGTATGACATTCGGCGCCAAATTTAAGAGCTCATATTGGGCCTTAAGCTAATAGTGGGCTTGGCCCATACAGTATTAACTGTATGAATCACATAATACCACTACTGATTTTGATCGAGTTGTTGTATATTACAAAGTTTTCAAACTTCTGAGCAAAATATCTCTCTATATATAAATTATTTTTTGCTTAAATGAGTTAATATAATCATGTAAATTTTTGTGCAAACATGTAGTCTAGAGTACAAGTCTAATTCTAGTTTGATGCATTTAGCATGTCTCGTAAATTAAAATGTTCTTCTTTTTTTGTTGAATTGTCATGCCAATGACCACCATAAAATTGGCATCCATCAATGTTTTTGATATGATGCATGCGGATAAACATGCCTTCTTCAAAAAGATAAGACCAGCAAAGATCAATGTTTACGAGAAGGCTTAAATCGTGAAACATGCGTTACTTAGAACCGTCAAAGACTAATACAATGAAGTCTGGACACAGCTGGAAATGTTTTTGTCTTTAAGTTGTCACATGAACAAAGATTACATCTAATATAATCTTTGATGAAGTTTATAAAAGATTGTTTAGTAGTTTCATGTTGAATTTTCCTCCATTAGCCCAAACCCAAAGTTATGATCCATATTAAGAGCCCAAAAGAGAAGCATAAGGAGAAAGAATTCTCTAGAATTATGGAGAAAAATAGAGAAAGTTATGGGTAGAATAATTAATGTTAGATATTTTGGATTAGGATAATAATTTAGAGAAATCTAGAACATGTTAGAAGTTTCTCTCTCACTTGTATAAATAGAGGTGCTTAGCACCATTTGTAACAATCTAGAATTAAGAAGAAAAACATTTGTAAGAGAGAGAGTTT
>CAKOAT010775154.1:28739-89007 GCA_932364175.1 Eruca vesicaria subsp. sativa | reverse complement strand
TGGTGGAGAGTACCGGGGTCCTTTTGAAGCATTTTGTAAAGCTCATGGAATCAGAATGGAGAAGACACCACCAAAGACGCCACAATTGAATGGGCTAGCTGAAAGAATGAATCGAACAATCACAGAAAGAGTTCGATGCATGCTCTCTCATGCTAAACTACCAAAGCCATTTTGGGGAGAAGCTTTAAAGACTGCAGTAGATATCATAAATCTTACACCATCAGTTCCTTTAGAAGGCGATATCCCGGAGGAAGTTTGGTCGGGTAAAAAGGTCTCTTACAACCATCTGAAGGTGTTCGGGTGCAGAGCGTTCGTCCATATTCCTAAGGATGAACGAGCCAAGCTAGACTCCAAAACAAAAGAGTGCATCTACCTTGGCTCACCAAAGGACGAGTTCGGCTATCGGCTTTGGGATCCGATTAACAGAAAAGTTATTCGGAGCAGAGATGTCGTTTTCTTCGAAGATCAAACAATCGAAGACATCAACAAATCAAAGAACCCAAAGCTAAGGGTTGTAAGGAATGAAGATTCTCATAAGCCCCAAGATCATGAACAAGTAATTGGAGATGATGGCGAAGGGGAACCCATCATGGATCCAAATGGTTATGAAAATGAAGAAGAAGATCAAGTGGAGCCAGAGGAAGAACATGAGCCAAGAAGGTCTGCAAGAGAGATAAGACCATCTGTAAGATATTATCTAGATGAGTATGTTAATCTTACAGATGAGGGGGAGCCTCAAAGCTATGAGGAGGCCATAGGAGACACTCATAGAGATGAATGGTTTGAAGCTATGCAAGATGAAATGAAATCCTTGCATGATAATCACACTTATGAGCTGATGAAGCTACCAAAAGGAAAGAGAGCCTTGAAGAACAAGTGGGTGTACAGGTTGAAGTATGAGGAGAGAAGCTCAAATCCAAGATACAAAGCCCGTTTGGTTGTGAAAGGATTCAACCAGAAGAAATGCATAGATTTTGAAGAAATATTCTCTCCAGTGGTGAAGATGTCCTCTATTCGAGTGGTTCTTGGTCTAGCAGCGGTTCTAGACTTAGAGATTGAACAACTCGATGTCAATACGGCTTTTCTACATGGTGAACTTGAGGAGGAGATCTATATGGAGCAACCTGAAGGATTCAAGGTTCCAGGAAAAGAAGACTTGGTTTGCCGATTAAAGAAGAGTCTTTATGGCCTCAAGCAAGCCCCAAGACAATGGTACAAGAAGTTTGACTCCTTCATGATGGATCATAACTTCAAGAAAACCAAGAATGATCACTGCGTTTTCATAAAGAGGTACGCAAGCGGCGACTTTCTCATATTAATGCTATATGTTGACGATATGTTAATTGTGGGCCAAGATCGCAACAAGATAGCCGCATTGAAGAATGATTTGGGAAAATGTTTTGCAATGAAAGATCTGGGGCAAGCGAGATAGATCCTTGGAATGAAGATCACTCGGGACAGACCAAAGAAGCTTTTATGGTTGTCCCAAGAACGATATGTTGAAAAGGTGTTAGAGAGATTCAACATGCACAAAGCAAAGCCGGTGAGCACTCCACTTGGTGCACATTTCAAGCTAAGCTCGAAGCAAAGTCCAACAAGTGAGAAAGAAAAAGAGGAAATGAAGACTACCCCATATGCATCAGCAGTGGGCAGTCTAATGTATGCTATGGTGTGCACCAGACCCGACATTGCCTATGCTGTAGGAGTTGTGAGTCGATTTCTAGTGAATCTAGGAAAGGAGCATTGGAAAGCAGTTAAGTGGATCCTACGCTATCTACGAGGCACAACAAAGAAGTGTCTATGCTTTGGCGAGGGAAAATTGGAGTTGAACGGTTACACTGATGCAGATTGGGCTGGTGATAAAGATTTAAGGAAATCAACATCAGGATTTGTGACTACCTTTGCAGGGGGAGCTGTTTCATGGAAATCAAAGCTACAAAAGTGTGTTGCCTTATCCACCACAGAAGCAGAGTATATCGCAGCAACGGAAGCATGCAAGGAGATGCTATGGATGAAGAACTTCTTGCTTGAGTTAGGAGTAAAGCAAGAGAAGTACAACATTCTATGTGACAACCAAAGTGCTATACACTTGGCAAAGAATCCAACGTTTCACTCCCACTCAAAACACATCGATATTCGGCACCACTGGATTCGAGAAGTTCTTGAAGATAAGCTTCTATATCTCAAAAAGGTACACACAGATGAAAACTGGTCAGATTTTATGACCAAGGTATTGCCGATCAAGAAGTTTGAAAATTGCTGCAAAGGTACGGGCATGAAGATGGTTTCGGGCTAAGTCGGAAAGGGGGAGATTTGTTGAATTTTCCTCCATTAGCCCAAACCCAAAGTTATGATCCATATTAAGAGCCCAAAAAGAGAAGCATAAGGAGAAAAAATTCTCTAGAATTATGGAGAAAAATAGAGAAAGTTATGGGTAGAATAATTAATGTTAGATATTTTGGATTAGGATAATAATTTAGAGAAATCTAGAACATGTTAGAAGTTTCTCTCTCACTTGTATAAATAGAGGTGCTTAGCACCATTTGTAACAATCTAGAATTAAGAAGAAAAACATTTGTAAGAGAGAGAGTTTNACTTGTATAAATAGAGGTGCTTAGCACCATTTGTAACAATCTAGAATTAAGAAGAAAAACATTTGTAAGAGAGAGAGTTTCTAAAAACAAACCTTTGTAGTAAATCCCTTTCCAAAAGAGAAAAAGTTTTCTTCTTAAATTTCTTAGTTGTCTAAATCCCATCTTCATCTCACAAATAATATTGGGTGATTTCTCAACATTTCAGTATCTAGCTCTAATATAAGTAATAAATAAATGGCGAATATCACATGATGAGAGTTAGGTCCCTTTACAATTCAAAATACTATATAGATACGTTTGCTATAACTCTGACCTCTAATTTGTTAATATTCGTTTAAAAAGTGGTCAAAAACGCATTAAACTATGTTATAATAATTTAGTAATTGATCACAATTATCCAGTGATTCTACTACGGTCATATGTTCTATAAGCCGTCGAAAGAGAAACGCTAAGGCGTGTCAAAAAAAAGAGCAACCTTTGAAACAAAGTTGGAAACTTTTAATAATAATGATTGTTTGGTTTGGGTGAGTCATGAACTGATATTTTCATTAAACCGACAAAGCATGAAACAGGGTCAAGTGGAAGTTCTGTAATAGAAGTGGGCTGCCTTACTAAATTTCTATGCTACACGATCGTTGATAGAGAAAGAAAGCTCTCAGCTTTATTAATAATCTTATTTTTCATCAATGTTGCTGCTGCTCCTCCTTTTGGTTTCTCGCGTTATCTGGTAAATTAGGAAAGTTTCCATTTTTATGTTTTGGTCTAATCTCTTAATATCTTCTCTCTTGCTCTGAATTGATGAGAGAGTTTTTTTTGGATACTATTTTTTGATTGATTTAAGCTTGTAGAGACGAGGAAGCTAAGCCCTAGCCAAATAAAAAATGAGTCACACGACGGCGGTTGATGATCCTGGCCAGATTAAACGTGCCCTTATTGATGCTTCTGCCGGCGCTATCTCCGGTGCTGTTTCTCGCACCGTTACTTCTCCCCTTGATGTCATTAAGATTAGGTTTCAGGTATGTCTCATTGATAAAGCTTTGTTTTTTATTTGCTTTATCTGGGAATATTTGAGTTGAATTTCCTTTGTTTTTGTTGTTTTGGATACATTTGTATTGTGGACGGCGTTGTTAGATTTGTAGCTTAGGAAAGTGATTAGCTTTTTATCTATGGAGAGTTATCCTTCATGCTCTGTTTAGAGATGTCTGAAAACAACTTCATTGTCTGTGTTTTCAGGTTCAACTAGAACCGACAACTTCATGGTCTGTGGTCAGGGGAAACTTGTCTGGAGCATCCAAGTATACTGGAATGTTTCAGGCAACTAAAGACATATTTAGAGAAGAAGGTTTCCGGGTCTGTCTCTTGAACACTTTCATCTCTTAAAACTTTTTTTCAGGTCTGTGTCATTAGAGTATTGTTGTTCTCTGTTTTGATGGTTTTCTACTTGTTTTCTACTCAGGGTTTTTGGCGTGGGAATGTGCCAGCTTTGCTTATGGTCATGCCATATACTTCAATTCAATTTACAGTTCTACATAAGTTGAAATCTTTTGCATCTGGCTCTACTAAAACAGGTAACAAGTCTACATGGGTCTCTCTAGATGTGGTACTTTGTAAATTGTGTTTGTTGATATGTGTGATAGCTTCTGTAAATGACTGTTATAATTTGGAGATCAATGCATTTTTTTTCTTAATTGTGTTGTAATCTTTTTGGAAAATTGCAGAGGATCATATACATTTGAGCCCTTATCTATCCTTCCTCAGTGGAGCTTTAGCAGGATGTGCTGCTACACTAGGATCTTATCCTTTTGATCTTCTTAGGACAATACTAGCCTCACAAGGGGAGCCTAAGGTTTTGTTTGTTACTTCACATATGAAACCATTTTAATGTAAGTTTAAGCTGTGCATTGTACTAACCATATATGAAAACCTTTCTACAGGTGTATCCAACAATGAGGTCTGCATTTGTTGATATAATCAAATCCCGAGGCGTTAGAGGATTGTATAATGGATTAACACCAACACTTGTTGAAATTGTGCCTTACGCTGGCCTTCAATTTGGCACTTATGACATGTTTAAGCGCTGGATGATGGTAAAGCTCATGAAACTTATCTTCTCTGTGTTGTTTTATATTTTTGGTTCATTTCTGGTGACAATCATGTTTTTACTAGGACTGGAACAGGTACATGTTATCCTCTAAAGACCAAACAAACGTGGACACAAACCTTTCTAGCTTCCAGCTTTTTGTTTGTGGGCTTGGAGCTGGCACTAGCGCTAAACTCGTCTGCCATCCTCTTGATGTGGTTAAAAAGCGTTTTCAGGTCAGTTAAAAGAAGTGCATTTGCTTTTTTAAATATCAGAAAGATTTGAAAGACTCTTTTTTTTGTTGGTTGCAGATTGAAGGTTTACAGAGACATCCGAGATATGGAGCTAGACTAGAGCAACGTGCATATAGAAACATGTTAGATGGTCTAAAACAGATTATGATGTCTGAAGGGTGGCATGGTCTGTACAAAGGCATTGTGCCATCAACTGTGAAAGCTGCTCCTGCTGGTGCTGTTACCTTTGTGGCATATGAGTTTACCTCTGACTGGTTGGAATCAATTTCTTGGTAGAGATTTTACACTCTTTTTTAACATCTTACATTTTTTTTTTATTTCTCTAGCGTTTCGGTTTCTTATAAGCTTGTTTGCCCTATTCAACAGAATCATATGACCATTGGTTATTGTGGGAGTTATACGGGTTAACATCGAGTGTAGCCGATTTTGTAGAGTGAGATTGTTTAAACTGTGTAGCGAATCCAAGTTATCATGTTCCAGCACATGTTTCTCAAAATAGGGAAAAATACTATGGATCTTTTCAACTATTTGATAATACAGTTGTTGAATTTGACAAGATTTTTTTATCATTTCTTACAAATTTAATATAGAAATAGATATATTACCTTACTTACATATCTCCTTTTTATTATATACAAATACTTTCTGAAAATGTTGATGTTTTCTGTATATGTATATACAGAATAGATCTTCCATACTTGTAAATATTATTAATAACAAATATTTCTAATGTTATTTGGATAGTTATACTGACATCTTGGTTAGGTGGTATTATTTGTTTAGATTATTTGTTAATACTAAATTATTTGTTTAGATGAAATAACATTTAATCTAATGTATATTAAATATCAAGCCCTAGATAAACTATCTGAAGATTTGAATTCAGGCTAAAAATTGAAATTCATTTTTTAAATTTTGTCACTAAACAAAACAAAAGGCAAAACATGCCATTAATACTTTACTAGTACTAAAACAGATCTTTGAAATAAATATTCCTAATTTAAATTGAAGTGTAAAGATTTTACAATGCCGAAATATTAAATGTATGGATACTAATTTATATTTGCCTTGATAAAGTTATATACGAAATCATTTCCATCAATGATAGATTTGAATCATACCTCTCATAATTACATACATGCATGATATTTCTGAATTGGCACTATATAAAAGGATTCACAAGATATTACAGATATCACAGAAACAAGTTACAGATATCAAAGAAACAAGTTATAACAAGTTATTTCAGAACAAAGAATGGGTATTCAGAGATCAACATATAATGTCATTGTAGTTTCTATCATTGTCATGCTTTTAATCACAGGTCAGTCAACTAGCACAATTTGTTTATAGTTTCTATAATTATCAGGACATGATCCACGATTTTACAAGTTTCAAATTTTGGAAGAACATAAAGAACGTTCTTGCTCATGTTATGTTTTTTTTTTTTTTATCTATAGAGTTTAGAGTGTTTATAATATTGATGATAATATATATTTTTTTTTTGGTTATGCATAAAATATTTACAGGATCAGAAGCTAGACCAGGGGTAAATGCTGACTCTTATTGTCCAGGGGTATGTCAACCCGGAGTTGAACCAGTCTGCAGTACACTCTGCGGTAACTTAGGGTTTCCTCAAGGCTACTGTCAAGGATTAACGTGTTGTTGCAACCAATTCCCCTCCCCACCTCCACCCCCACCCCCATCCCCACCCTGCCCAAACCATTGTTAGTTAACTCTCCATTAATGGTCTTTTATCTTTTAATATAAATATTAATAAAGCTTTTATTTAAAATTAAACTTTTATGTAATATTTTCATAATTATTGTTACATGATAAATCGGTTAAAAACATCAATAAAGTAAATTCGAGATTATTGTTCCGTTTATATTTCTTGGTTTGAAAAGATAAGAGTTTATCACAACCTCACATAGATAATTTTAGAAGAAGAGAACTTGTTCCCTAAGAAACTTAATATATGTTGCTAGTAACTAGAAATGGACATATAATCTGGAAAGTTTTAACCAGATAAATGAAAATGCATTAAAATTTTGTACTCTGATCGTATGATATATACTATTCCATTTAGAAAAAAATAGTGTCCTGTAAAAAAATCGAGTCAAAAAGATATATGTTTTTATGTAATTTAAATTAAATTGTTAACTTTGAAAAAAATAATTGTACTTACTAATTTATATTAGTTTAATTATGATAAACATATACTTATATAAAAACATTACATTGATAATCATAAATTAATATGTTTTAATGATGAAAACTCTAAAAGATGCATATTTTGAAAACAAAATGAGTACTAGACTACTAACAATAACGACAATAATGATTCAACTCAGTTAATTAGTATCAAAATAGATATTATTGAAGAATATTTTGAAGGTATCTAGAGCAATATAACCATATTTGTTTATAACGGTCAGAGAGGTAGGACCGATCCTGAGTTAAGCTGGATGAAATAATAGTTTTGGATTTCCAAATTTTTTGAAAACAATTATATGTATATAAACCTCCTGAAAAAAATAAACTCCAAAATCTGTAAAAAATAAAATTTAGATAAAATCCTTCAAAATTTTACTTTAAAGCCTTTAATTCTTAGAGTTGGACCTGCAGAAGTGAGGGTGATTTGTAAGACTTTTGGGCCATTTTATAGATTTGTGGAAGGAAATTCTTCCTCTATCCATTTTGGAGAAAATTTTCTACAAAGTGACATCCATATTTATCTGAAGCTTGAATCCAATTTAAAGGAATGCTCTCAATGATGTTCGTATTAATCCGTAAAAATCTTAAATCCCATGCACGTCTTTTTTATATCGGTATAACTTATCCCAAACAATCCAATATATGCCTTTCCATTTTATCTTGAACTTCACCAGAATTGAGATATAATTTTGATATTAAAGTTGTTGAATAGTAATTTGTCTTTTGTCAAAATAAAATTATATACTAATTTGTTTCCATCAATAAAAGATTTGAGTCAGACCCCTGATAGATATACGTGACTAAGATAAATCAGAATTGATACTATATCAGGAGCTTCAAATTTCTATAACTACTCCAATAAACCTCCATATAAAAGGATTCCAAGATATTACAAACATCACAGAAATAATTTAAAAAGAAAAAAGATAAAAAGAATGGGTATTCGGAGATCTCCATGTGCTTTCATTGCGGTTTCTGTCATTGTCAAGGATTAACCTGTTGCTGCAACCAACCAAATTTACCAAAAAAAACCTAAACCCCAAATATCCATTCTCCTTAATTTTAGTTGGATATTTTGTCTTTTGAAATGAAAATTATTAAAGATTTGTAATACACATTAAATTTGACACTATTGTTCCGTTTGTATTTCTTAGTTCGAAATAAAGAGTTTATCATAACCTCACTCACATAAATAAGTAGATAACTTGTTCCCTAAGAACTTTAATTACCAAATCTATTTCAGATTTGGTCTAGCATTAGAAGTAGAGGAAGAAGAAGAGTATAGCAAAGAAGAAGCAGAGAAACTCGTGCTACTGCTTCTCAAATACTTAGCTGTTTGCTGCATAGCAGAGGAAGACAAAGACTCATCTCTCCCTTCTCCTCCATTGTTATTACAACTCCCCGAGCAACCATTGTTCCCACCAGCTTTAATTGGTTCCTCTCTTTCTTGACGTATCTCACTGAGCATTGCAGCCACATCTTTCATTGTAGGCCTGTCTTCAGGTATAGGGTTAACGCAGAGAAGTGCAACTCCTAGCGTTTGCATCACCTCTTCGACTTCTGACTCTGGCCTCGCTTGTAGTCCTTCGTCGATTACTTGTATGTCTCTGATCTTCTTGACCCAGTCTACTATGTGGAGACCGTCTGGTATTGTTGGATCGATTGGTTCCTTCCCTGTTAGTACCTCTAGAACCACGACTCCGTAGCTATATACATCGCTTTTCTCTGTTATCTTCAATGAATAACCATATTCTGCATAGTATAATAATCATACAAATCTATTATGTCCGATTGATATAAGTTGCTTAGTAACTAGAAATGAACATATAATCTGAAAAGTTTCAACCAGATAAATGAAAATGTATTTAAATGTTATACTTTCATAGTATAATATTTACTATTCTATTTGGTTTAGAAAAAGTAATGTCCTGAAAAAAAATTGTTTCAAGAAGATATACTCCCTCCGTTTCATACAAATTAAAGAAACATTTAGTTTTACATATTTTCAAGATAAAAACACAATTACTTATATATCTAACCACTTTTCAACCAATAGAAAAATAAAATATCTTATAAAGCTAATAAATTTTGCCTCAAAACTCTAAAATAACCCTTATTTTGAAACAATTTTTTTTCTTTGGAATGACAACTAATTTGAAATAAAGGGAGTATATTTTTACGTTTCTATGTAGGTTAAATTAAATTGTAAAGTTTGAAAAAATTGTTTGTATTTATTAAATTTATATTAATTTTAAAATCTGAGAAACATATACTCAATAGTTAGTGTGAAAACTCTAAAATATGCATATTTTAAAACAAAATGAGTATTAGTTAGACTACTAATAAGCATGACAATAATGATTCAACTCAGCTAATTAGAATCAAAATAGATATTTTGAAGGTACCTGGAGCTATGTAACCATATGAACCAGCAATGGTTTTGGAAGAACGAGCAAAGTCGCCATCATCAACAAGCTTAGCAAGACCAAAATCTCCAATATAAGGCTCAAAATCAGGGCCAATGAGAATATTATTAGCCTTGATGTCTCTATGAACAATGGGAGGAACACAATCATGATGCAAGTAGGCCAAACCCTGAGCTGCACCAAGTATAATCTTGTACCTAACCTCCCATCCTAAGCTACATTCACCACTCCTCTCATGAAGCAAACTTCCCAAACTCCCATTCGACATATAATCATACATAAGAAGTCTAGTGTTCTTGTTCCAACAACATCCCAAGAACCTGACTATGTTCTTGTGTCTGATCGATCCAAGTGTCTTGACTTCAGCTGAGAATGAGTCTCGACCTCCTGATGTCTTAGCAACCGTCACTGCCACTGGCCAAAGCTTTTTCACTGCGATGACTTCTTGGTTAGGCATTTCTGCTCTATACACCACTCCAGAGCAGCCTTTACCTATAACATTAGCTTCCACCAAACACTTGAGTACATGTTCCACTGTGAAGTTGAGTTTCTGGAAAGGTGTGAACTGCCATGTCCATAGATTCTCTCCCTTCTCTGAATCATTACCTTCCTGAATCATTTGCCTTGCCCGAAAAACCGCTAACACGCCTAGTACTGCTAAAGCAACTGTCACGGTGATAAGCAATCCAATGGCTATCTTGAGTCTCTGTGAGTGCACAAAATCTCCACCGTTCTGTGTGTTTAACAGTGTAGTGTTACTTACAAAACAAGACTTGAGACCTTTGGAACATAGTCCAGAGTTTCCTTCCATCTCTTCTGCTATAAGCTGTCTGAAAACCTTACTGTCTGGAAGATAACCAGAGAATCTGTTGTTAGAGATGTTCAGAGAAACTAAGTTTTCTAAACCGGACAACGCAAAGAGGTCCCCTGAAAGCATGTTGTGAGAAATGTCCAGCACGGATAACCGGTTAAGCGCTGAGATCCTCGCTGGGATAGAGCCATCTAATGAGTTCCAGCTCAAGTTCAAGGCAATGTCTAGATCTTGAATGTCAAAGAGCTCCTCTGGTATAGTTCCAGAGATGTTATTACTGCTGAGATCAAGAAGCTGAAGATTCATGCAATGACCTAGAGACTTAGGGATCTCTCCGTTGAAGGAGTTCTTACTAAGGATGAGCCGGTTAAGCGAAATGAGCTGACCTAGACTATCAGGAACCTTGCCAGTCAAGTCATTTGAAGAGACATCAAGTACTTGAAGCTTTGTTAAAGAAGATAAAGAGAGAGGGAGGGAACCTCTTAGAGTGTTGTTGCTCAAGTTCAGCATTTGAAGTTGTCTGCAGTTGCTTATCTCCCAAGGAACTGGACCGGAGAGACTGTTCTCAGACAAGTCTAGGAAGCTAAGGTTCTGAAGTAAACCTATTTCTCTAGGGATTTGACCAGTGATCCTGTTGTTGACAAGCCTTAATCTGACAAGGGAAGTACAGCTTCCGATCTCCGGCGGGATAACGCCGGAGATGGCATTAGATATAAGCAAGAGCTTAGTCAGATTACGAAGCTGGAACAAACCAGGAGGTATAGCTCCAGTGAGAAGATTCTGAGACAAGTCAAGAGCTTGAAGATTCTGACAACCGGTTAACTCTGTCGGAATATTCCCTTCTAGCTTATTCTGCCACCCTAAGAAGATATTAAGCTCCTTGAGTAATCCAATCTCCGGCGGAATCAAACCGGAGATCTGATTAGCATCAATCTGCAGCTGAACAAGCTTTGTGCAGTTGCTTAGAACAGAAGGTATCGATCCTGTGATGTTGTTGCTGCTAAGCATAAGCTCTTGGAGATTAGACAAGTTACCAAAAGACTTAGGTATGGTTCCAGAGAAAGAGTTCATAGAGAGATCAATAGCGTTTAAGCTTTTGATGAATCCAATCTCTTCAGGGATGGGACCGTGAAGATCATTCTGCCATAGAAGCATCTTCTCTAGCTTTTGAAGTTGACCTAGCTCTCGTGGAAGCGTGCCAGACAAGTCATTGTCATATAAAAACATATTGATAAGCTGAGAGCAGTTTCCAAGCTCTTTAGGTATCTCTCCTGAGATCATTGTTGAATAGACTGATATAGTCTCGAGCTTGCTTAGTTTTCCTAACGTGACAGGCAAGTTACCTGATATTTTCGTTGCGGCAAGCCCTAGAACCGTTAGGTTTCCACAGTTTCCGATCTCCTCAGGGATCTTCCCTGAGAGCTCTGAGTTTCCTCCAGCTCTTAAGCTCTCGAGCGTCGAGATCTTCCCGAGCTCAGCTGGGAGGGTTCCTGATAAGAAGTTGTCGAAAATATCGAGATTCTTGAGTGACACGCAACCTCCGAGTTCAGGTGGGATCTTTCCAGTGAGGGCATTGGAGTTTAAGATGAGTTCTTGGAGGCTCTTGAGCTTCCCTAGAGCCGAAGGTATCTCCCCAACGAGACTGTTTGAGCTTAAGTCAATAACTTTCAGTTGAGAACAGTCTCCTATGTCGGAAGAGATACTTCCAGTGAGATTGGTGTTGGAGATGACAAGTTTCTGAAGTGAGGTAAAGGTAGAGATGTTAGGAGGGAAAGGTAAAGCTAGCTGAAGAGAGACAACATTGATCTCTGTAACGAGCTTGTCTGAAGATGAGCAAGTGATGTAAGACCATTGACATGGGTCTGAATCAGAAGGGTTCCAGGTTGAAAAAGCTGTCGGTGGTGAAGAGTTCGAGCTGTGAAGCCAAGAAACCAAAGCTGATACTTCGTTGCTTGATGCAGAGGCCGAGGAGATGAAGAAAGGTAGAAACAGAGAGAAGAAGAATGTAAGAGTTAAGACCTTTCTTGGAATCGGCATTGGCTTAGACAAGATTTGTTTTCCCCTTTGGCTCTCAAATCCAAGACCAGGCTTCTCGGTTCTGCATCGATTTTGAGTCTCTCTCTCTCTCTCTCTATTTGGCGTAGGGTTTAAGGGAAGTTCTACTTTAGAGAAGTAATGAACTTCATATGCTCTGTCTTTTTCTTTTACCTCGAGGTTCTGTTTCTCAGCTGAATAAATTAATTAATTACTGACATTAACTTTTTCTTTAAAATCTGTTTGGTGAGACAACTGTCTAATGAAAATAGTCCATAGATTAAAACTTACCGTTGTTAGTTTTAGCATCTTTAGAAAATAATGTATTTATATGGATTAGCATTTTTTTGATCCATAAGAAAAATGTTAGTGTATAAAATGACAGTAATAGTTTTATTTCCCTCAATGTAATCTGCTGGATGAAAAAAAATTTAGAATAAGATACAAAATCAGAATTTGAAATAGTATGATTACAAGATTAAGATAGAAAAAGAGCATGTGGTTTCGCATAGTTTTCCTCAAATGAGTCAGGATTGTGAGTTGGTTTGTTTTCGAGACTTGAGCCGAGCGTTTAAGATTCTTCCTCGTTTGAAGTAAACCGCGTCTATTACTGTATTAATATACTAATGTCCAATTATTAAGAAAAACAAAAACAAATGGTGAGTATTAATAATAGGTTTTGAATATTAATGGATTCTAGTGTTACAAAAAAAGTATATTAATGGTAGGCCTGGATATTCGGGTAGTCGGGTCGAGTTCAGGTCGGGTCCTTATGGGTCTGAATTTTTCCGGTCTAGAATTTTAGAATCAAATAGGGTAATTTCAAAATTTCGGTTCCGATCGGTTCGGGTTGTACCATAGGGTCTTAGATAGTTGGACCCATTCGAGTAACTAGAAATTATCGGTTCGGATTCAATTCAATTCCGGATCGGATTCGGTACGGGTTCAACCTAAAAAATATCTGAAAATATTTTTATACCCAAAAATATTCAAATTTGTGTTTTTATTATATTAAAATTGTACATATATTAAACTACGCAAGATACAACAACAATTCGTTGTCTCCTAGTGGTTGGCCTCTAGAGAAATTATCCGTCTTCGACTCCTCCTCAATACATTTTATTTAATCTATATTATTAATTCTTATTTAATCTACATTATTAATTCGGGTATCCATCGGGTTTTGGGTTCGGGTTTAACACCCGCAGATTCTCTACAACAAGATCCGATAGGATCATTTGATCGTGTCGGTTCCTACCAGAATCGAGTTTTTTCGGGTCGAGTCTTCAGGTTCAGGTAAAATTCCCAAACCTAATTAATGGATTCTATATCAAATGTACTACTTAAGTTCAATCTCATTATTTTATTTTAAGAAGATTAGTTGCAACTTTTTGTAGTGTAATATGTTGTAGTTTGGACCAGAATGGCTTTTACCATGTGAGATCTGGGTATTGGGCTTCAATGTACAATATTATGGCTGGCTCATTCTCTCTCTGATTCAGAACCAAGTTTGAACCCATTTTCTAGAATAGTCTTGAAATGTTAAACCATCTCCTAAATGACAAGGGATATGTGAAATGGTTTGGGGGCAAAAGCTAATCCTTAAATATGACTTATCTCTTTTATGTTCGAGCTGCAGCTCTTACTTGAACAATATCATGCTTCTACATTTCTGGTCAGAACAAATCAGTCTTGACGGTATTGATTGAACTTCAAGCAACAGTAAACCTTCAAGAATGGCCAAAATTAACAACTGAAACCAACGAGATAAGCAAACACCATTGTGTTGATGTAATCGCATTATTGGTGAAAGTAAACAAGAAGTCGGAATACTCTTTTCCAAGACAAAAGTGTCTCACTGTTCATATGTAGTCTGATATTTCTTTGCTCGTACAACAATTATATGTGAATCATTTTACTGAGTATTGTCACGCACACAGATAATTATTATCTGAGACTTGAGATTGGCTTAGGTCGCAGAAAATTTAAGTTGTACATAATATTTTTTTTGTAAAAGTATAAATAGGGTTATTTATTAAAAAAAAATATTATACTTTTGAAGTATAATTTTACATCGTAGACTATCGTAGAAATCATGGAGCTCAACAATTGTAAAAGCAATTACAGGTGTATCTATCAGAGCCTGGTGGCGTCTCAGTGCAAGTTCCGAATCCTTTTAGCGTATTAGAACACACTTCCCTGCACTTTGCCAACAAACATTGTGTCCCTGGCATAAGTGGTTTTATGCATCTCTTAGCCTCAGTTTTAGGAACGACCAGTAGTAACACTGCAGCCAAAATGTAAATAATTTTATTCAATTTAAATACACCTGCTTCTATATCAACATAGTTGTATCGTCGAATATAGATGATAATATATATAAATAAATAAAGAAAGACAAGTTACCTGAGAAGAGAACCATCAAGACCATAAAATAAGAAACAAATTGCTTGGACATGATGAGAGTGTTTTTATATGTTTTTAGTCTTTCTTATGATGTACTGTAATATCTGTTTTTCTTTCGCCAAATAATCTGTCTTATATACTACTACCTCAGAGTCAAACAATATCATGGTAATAAAAATGTATTAATAAAGGATATTCGTATTTAATAGTTCATCCGTTACTGATGATTTAGAGTTATGAATATATTAAAAACATTTAATTTTAAACATTTTAAAAATCAGTAACTATGTAATCAACCATAATTTAACCAATAAATTGCCTTATAAGAAGAAACTTTTTGAAAGAATATATTATGCAAATCCATAATAATCAATGAAAATTTATGTAAATCAATACAAAGTATTTGATTGAAATTTAGAGAATATTTGTTAACTCTATTTAACTTCTAAAAATCAGTAAACTCTTAAAATCTCTAAATTTCTTCCAAATTCTGATTACAATAACCCCCCTTAAAATATAAAAATCATATAACATAAAAGTCAATAAGTTTTATTTTAAAATTTGAAACGGTTTGTAGCTTAAGGCAGAAAAAAAACTCTAAAACATCGTCTGTTAAAAACGAACTATTAAAAACGGAGTGACTAAGATTTAAATGCCTTGAACATTACATTTCTGAATATTATTCGTTGACTAAAGTTATTCATTTTTCATGTTTCTTTGTTGACCATCATGATAAATGCGTTGTTTTAGTCATAACTCTAGTAACATGTGGTTTTGTATATGGGTGAGAGCACAAAATAATATAATCTCTATTCGTTTAAGAAGGAAAAATACTGGTACTATTATCACCGAAAATTACATCATCAGTTCATCACTATCGACAACAACACTTCCCTTAGACACGGCCAGAGCTGATGCAGACCCTTGAAGATGTTTGCGCAATGAGTTAAGTGAATTCAGGCCCAACTCCTCACTCCTGTTCTGGGCTGAGACTGAGAGTGGTCTTCTTTGAGACACTCTTATTGCGCTGCAGGCTTTGCCAACAATATTCAAATGAAGAGATTTATGTATTTTCTTGCCAGATTTATCGAACCTGAATACCGAGATATTCAAGTAGTCTAAAAATTACATTACTTAAAACAAACTACATTAATTAAGGTAGTGTGACATGTTGGGAGAAGCGTTTGGTAAAAGCAAATATTTTAATAGCAAGCCATTGGCCAAACCTATCTTATCAACAACATAACATGACATTGACAATGATATCAAGGCCCTTTCTTTAATTCACTCTCATGTGCTTGTTGTCTCCTCTCACGTGGTTTCACCACCACCTTCACATCCGCTCTTATTCCCATCGAGACGATACCCCACAGCTATCAATCATTAATAGGGATGTTCTCGTCAACCAAATGGGGTTAGTCTGGTTCACCCGTTTTTAATTCCGGTTTGTGATCTCTATGGTTTGGTCGGGCTTAGTCATCCCCAACCAACATGTAACAGACTTAGCCTAATAATGGCTTCTGGCTAAGCTTAATAACATGCCAGACCTTGGCCAGCTGATGAGGACTTCACTAACATTAAGCATTACAATCAATTATTGTCACAACATTCCACAAATAACTGCATGTCTTGTTTAATACTCCCTCTGTAATGACATTTTTTTGGTTATGTTCTATGTTACATGGAAACGGAAGCGGAAGCATGGAAGCGGAACCGTATGGAAGCGCATAAGCAGTTTTAAAAAAAAAAATTAGGAAGCGGAAGCGGGTTGGAAGCGTATATCGAATTATTAATATAAAAATATACATATATGTATATAAGCATTTAATAAAAGTTATAGCTAAAATTATATGATTCTAATTAAAAATAAAGCATTTATTCATTTTTAGTAATTTAAAATGATTATTTTTAATAATTTAAAATAATTTCTTTTAATAATTTAAAATGATTTCATATTGTAATTGTGAAAATACAAACAATTAATTTTATAAAAATGTTATCCAATTAATTATTTTAAATATTTTATAAATAACTGACATAATCTATTTAAATAAATATGTTATCTCTAATAAAAACACAGTATGTAATATTTAATAGTATCAATTTTATATTTTCATATTTTTTATTTTTTTTCATTTCAATATTATAAAATTTTAGATTTTATAGAAAATATGATTTTTATTTTTTATTAGTTTACAACATCGTCTTTTCCAAAACGTAGCCTGATTCCAAATTGGAAGTGTAAGTTTCCAACGTGTTTTTAATTCGGTTATTTTAAAAGCGTTTTGGAAGCGAGATTCTGTAAGCTTCCACAAGATTCTGATTCCGATTTCGGTTTCGGAACGGGAAGTGGTCGTACGACGAAGCTTCCGTGCAACCTATATTATATTAGAATGTTATTTTAGAATCCAAATGCAAATTATAATTATTTTAAATTTATATACTAATTGTAAAATATATTAATTTTATACTTTTTATTTAAAATATATTTACTAAATAGATATAATTAATAGATATATATATATATATATATATTTTAGTTATTTTTTTACTTTATGTGAAAAATGTCAAAATGACAATCTTAGTAAAACAAGAGAGTACTTGTAAGACGAATGAATTGGTGAACTTAAATTTCTGTAATCCATGTCGTAAGGAGATATTAAGATGAGATGGTAACGGAAGAGTTCGAACTTTGCTTGCCTTTTATAGATACATAAAGAGAGTGGTACAACAAGAATATAAGCATACAACTTTTATAATACAGTTGAGACCGTTTTTTAAATCAAGTCTCGGACATTTTTCAGTAGTGCTATTGCCATGTATAAAACGCAAAGAACCCCAAAAATAATTAGCAAGTATTAACACCGGCGACCAACTCTGCAATTAAGAGCACCGGCATTGGATGTGATGACGCCAACAAGGGATGATGATTTGGCTGCTAAACTTGAAGCTCTAGCGTAGCTAGCTCCAAGTCCTGATCCAGAACGTGTGAAGAAAGCACCGTTTAGGAAAAGATCTCCTTCTGATCTCCAGTTCCAATGCTTCCATTGCCACTCCCCTGCATAGTCTCTCTTTGTCACCTCTTTAGCAAACCGGTTTCTCGGAGCAAGATATCTGTTTCCTTGGCTGTTGATTGTGGGACTCGCACTGCCACCAATTGCATACATTTCCCAGTGCGTGTAGTCGTTGTTAACTACATGGAAATATCCATGCCTACACCTGCAATTAAAAAAAAGATTCAAACAAGCTACCTAATGACACGAATCTAGCTGAGGGGTAAGAGCACCCCATCAAGGAATAATGGGGAGGTTCACTCGCAAACCGAAAAAATTAATAAAATAATCAAATTCTATGAATTTCTCTCTCAAAAGTTCAGTGCGGTGAACCCCTATGAACCCGGATTCACCACGTGTCAGTCACTGATTGGTCTGAGATTTTTTTTTTTTAACTTAAACGAAAAAGAAAAAAATAATAATAAAATAATAAAAAAGAGGGGTTCACAAGAGTTCATTGATGTGGGAGTTCATTGATGTGGTTGCCCTAACATCCTAAAACCAATGTATGTACCTTGGCATCCTCTGGATAAGACCCTCACCAAAATGGTTGTAAGCAATAGTAACCTGCATCACTTTGTCCCTTGTGTATGTATCACTATGTCCCAATAACATAACCTGTCAAGCACATTCCTTCATTAATCATCACTACCAAAACCCTAAATTAAGCTATCCAAAACCCAAAAATCCAAACCGAACGAAAGAACTAACAAAAGTTAATGAAAATTCCGTACTTATTTCTCTGAATCCAAATGGATAGATGAATATCCAAAATATGATTTACATACCTAAAATATTAGTTATAATTAGTTTTTAAAAATATTTATATAGCTTTATAAATTTAAAATATTTGAAATCTTAAATTACCCAAATACGTTTTTCTGAATTATATGAACTAACCAAATTACCTGATATTTAACAATCTAAATTACTTTATATTTGATCTAAAAACTTGAATTATCCGATATTTTTGTTTTAATTATCCGAAGTTTTTCCAAAATTCGAACCAAACTTGATTTATTTGGTGTATTAGCTGGTTCCAAATATTTTTACTAAACCCGAACCAAATCCGAACTGTTTATATATATCTAAACCCGAAAAAAAAAACAAAAAAAAAACTCAAGCAAAACCATGATTGAAGTCTTACCTCATTGTGATGAGTGAAGTAATTATTAGAAATAGTAATAGCCGTGGAAGACATCACAGCATCAATAAGCCCATCAGCACAACTCGAAAGCGAGTTATGATCAATCCAAATATGACTCGACCCAAATATCGAGATCCCATCGCCATCAGCCATCGTCCTCCACCCATAATGCGACGGTGAGCTTCTCACCATCGCGTTCCCCGTCGGCTTACAATCATGTATATGTATCCCATGTATAATAATATTCGTCACGTACTGTATCGTGACGCATGCACCATTAGCTATGTGCACGTTGACGCCACGTCCATCTATTGTCTTGAAACTGTTCATGATGAGTTCTTCTTTCAAGGTTATGACCATGTCGCGTTTGAACACGATCCATAGCGGCTCGTCTTGGATCACGGCGTGACGGAGCGTCCCCGGGGTCGGGTTGACCGGGTTATCGTCGCCCGGGTCGGATACGACGTAGTAACGCCCGTCGCGGCCGCCGATGGCGTTGCGGCCGAAGCCTATGGAGCAGTCGGCGAGGCGTTTGCGGCGGAGTTTCCATCTACGGTCGCAGCGCCAGCAGTCGTCGATGGGGTTGCCGGTGGAGCAGGAGAAGTAGCCTAGTCTTCGCCGCTCTGTGCTGTTGCGGATGGTCCTGAAACCGTTAAAACCGGTTTAGTTGAACCGAACTAATTGTTATGTAAATTAGTTTGATATGATTTAACCAGTTTGAGTGGGCCACGTAGTGCGTCGGTGGGAACATTATTAATTTATTATGCTATGGTTTCGTAGTAATTGTTTAATTCACGTATCAAGAATCCTATCGTTTTAATTTCTGGGAAACAAAACAAAATATAATGGCTAATATATCTGGAAAATGAAAGTGTAACGATGGAACATGGTTTTGATTTCTACTCCAAATAATATTGGTTATTAGCTTAATTGCGATATTTTGAGACTTTGAAAACCATATGCAACTTTAGTAAAAGATTTGGTAAAATTATTTTTTGAGTATATTAGTCTTATATATTGATATTTAAATTGAATTACAAACTAATGTTTCATTTGAGTATGTCTAAAACCGTGATTATGTACTAAGTATCAAATAACTGCTTCTGTATATTACTTTCACTAATGGGAATAATTCGAAGAACACTACACGAGGCATATGCATGGGCTGGTCGCAGTTCACTATTACTAAAGATTAGGTGTTTGTTGGAACATTTACACATGCTTTTCTCCAAAACAAAAACATCACACGTGTTCCTGTGGACCAATGTGGCTAATAATTCCATAAGATTTTTCGCAAGTAATAATATTTATTGCTTATATTTTTCTTGTTTTATTTCAATGATTTCAAGTATTCAACTATATGATCTGGTGGCCTTGCATTTATTGAGAAAATCCCATCCACATCTATAACTAAATGAGCCCATCCATGTATCAGTACATGATGTTTGGTGTTTGGTCCACCGCCAGAACTATGAAACGCTCAGTAAGAATGAGCATAAGGAATTTATCTAAGTAATTATTTACTCACACCCATTTCTATCTTTCACCTTTCATGTATATACTATAAGTATAAGTTATCTCGAAATGCATCTATATCTTGAGGTGTGGTGTTTGCCCCTATTGAATGACCTTTTGACCAGAATGTATAAATATTCTTACAGAAGCACCATGTGAGTCCTCTGCTCCACATAAATACAACTAAAGAGTTTTCTGACTTTTTTTTTCTTAATTCCAAAAGAAAATCACATGAATTATCCAACCAAACGTGCCGAGATGTTCTCAAGAGTAAAGTGCACTTTATTGTTACTAACTACCTAATCGCAATAGAAGAAACATATACTAACTGTTTAATTAGCAAAGCTACGTTATGATTACTATTTTAATAAAGCTAAAACACACATTATAATAACTAATATTCTAATAAAGCAGTCAACAGAAAAACTCACATGTCCACCATGGCAGCTACTTCGTCTGGATTCTCAACTGCATGTTCATGCCGTGTTTCATTAGACCTGAAATCAATTAATTAATTTATTAATTACAACAAAATCACATTTTCCACATCTAACCCAACATGAAACAACTCAATTACAAAAACAATATACTAAAAACCTCGCTAACTCATTACTAGTATACAAATTGAATTGTTGCATTGTTAGTTAGTAATAAAACATTGGTGTTCGAGACACGGATCTGTACATGGTCGATAGAAAGATCCTGAACTACAAGAATTTTGAGATTACAAATTCAAAGAAAAATAGTTGTCTTGTTCTACCGTAAAAATCTGAGTTGCTGCTGGAGATTCAATGCTAAGTTCTTTGAACCAGGATCACGTAAAACAGTTAACCCCAAACTGAGCTAAGAAAATTTCTATATAATAACAATTAATCATGTTACCTGGTGGAATCGACGCCAATGAAGAGCATTGATGATAGGAGTAACGCAGACGCGAAGAGGACAAGTACTTGGGCGATACCCATTGTTCTTCCTCTGCTCTGTGATGTTTCTTTGTCTCTGTCCGATGCAGAGGCTTTTGTCGGTCTATTGTGTTTCAAGAAGAAGGAAGGAGAAAGCTGAAAAGAGTTTAATAAAGGCTATAGTGGAAGGAGTTATTTTATAGGAGAAAATGGGAGTGACATACTCTACTAGAATTATATTTGACCTAATTAATTTTTTTTTAGAAAATGGTCACACAACTTCATTAATTTGGTAAAATTATGTCATTAGTATAGCTCAAAATGGCTGGGTACTGAAATAAATATATCACCATAATTGTAGAGTTATTTTAAGCAACTTATAACGGACAAGGTTGAAAATCTAGATGATGCGGCAAGAGACAAATTATACGAACAGAAATATAGGTTGTACAAACTGGTTTTTCTAATCAAAGTGGAAATTCTAATGATAAGAGCATTCTCCGAAATCTCAAAAAAAATCTATTTTAAAGTTTCATAAACTTTGTATTTAAAGTTTCAAAGTGTTCTTCTCCAAAATAAAAACTTCAAAATTATTTATATATCACATTATGTTCTTTATATTTGTCACAAGTAATAAAAATTCATAATTTTTTTATAAATAACTAACACATATATAAAATATTACAATAATATTAATTAATAAAAATTTACATTAAAATATAAAATTAGAAATAGAAATACATAATAAAATATTAAACTACAAATAAAATACAACATTATTCCATAAAATTATTTTACGTAATACTCCCATATGTGTTCAATCTAGTGCATTTGGAAGTAAGAAATGACTCGCTTTATTTTTATAGATTACAAGCTTTTATAGAGGATATTAATACTCGTGAGTACATTCGTTTTAAATAAGAAAGAATCTTACCAAAAAGACATCAAGAACAACAAAAACAACCATCTTCGGTTACAAAAATCTTGTTTGCGTTTGAAGATTTTAGAGCTTATAGGGCAATTTACCAGATTATTAGTGTTGTTGTAATATTTAAATTTCTATCATAATTATATTTTCCTGTACTTTAAAAAAAAATGAATTGAGTTTTTTTTGGTAATATTCTTGTTGTCTAATTCTTTTAAAATAATATAAATCTCATTTTATTTTTATTTAATTTATGCGTAAATATTAATTTATAGAAATAAATTTGAAGATTTGTGAGATCTGAAATTTTAAAAAAATTAAAATGATAAATAAAAAATACTTAAGAATCATAAATAAGATATGTAAATATAAGGATCAAATTGTAAATAAAAAGATGAAACTTCAAATTTGAAGTTTTGAGAATATGAAGTTTTACTCCATAAAATTTCAAATTTGAAATTTTGAAGTTTCTTTTTGTAGTGCAAAAAACACTATATTTGAAGATATATAAAGTTTTTTGGAGGGTGTTCAAAAAAAAAAAAATGTTTTAAGTGATGTTATAATTTCACATTTATTGTACTTACTAAATAAGATAAATATACGTTTCACATTTTTTTTAATATAATGTTAATTTTTTTAAAAATAATGCTTTTTACACATCATTTGTGTATTGTTTCTTGGAAACTTAAGAACTTTATCCTAAAAAACAGAATAAAACCCAACACACTTTAGTAGTAGAGCTTGTGAAGCAAACCAGAGCCGCAGTAGACCTTGAAACGCTGCAATATATATTTCACATTAACCAACTAAAATGTATAAATCTATTCGGAAAAATACGCTAAATGGCCAAAGTTGGGTTACTGATTTTCGTTGGGATTTATTTTCTTTGATTACTTATAAATTTATAGTTACGTTCAAATAATCATGATGGACCACTTTTTTTTGTCTGGTCATTGGCCTAATCTTATCCAAAGTTTTAATAACCAAAGAAAAAGAGTGTCTATTAGCATTCCAATTTCCGTCATTCAGGCTCAATTCTTGTTGAAAATTTTATATTGTTTGGATTTCAGCAAATAGATGAAATCACTTTTTTTTTTTCTATTAGAACCAAAGAAAAATGTTAAGAAAAAAAAAACAAAAAAACAAACCGCGGTTTTTCTACTTTCTAATTTTCACTCCCAACTATTTAATCTCGCACCGGCATCCCTTTCTCTATCACGCGCCCGACGGCTGTTTATTCCGACACGTTCTTCTCATAAAAGTCTCATGTCATTGTTTAACATATAACAAACGTATATATCTTCTCGTCAGGGGACGAATGTCCGGAAAACACGCCGGTGATTAGCTCAACGTGACAGATTACAAAATCAAACCCAATCAAACTTGCGTTTATTACTCTGAAGTCCCAATCACCATCGTTTGCATATATTTTTCCTACTGTATATTTGTAAGAAAACGTTAAGACCATGTGCAACGAGGAATCCTTAGGGGAGTTCTTAGAAAAATATTAATTTTATAATCACTGGGTCCTATGAATAGTTAAGGATTTTATCCTAAAAATCCTTATGTAAGGATTGATCTTTACATTATTCATGGGCTCCACTGCACACGTGGCGGTCCGTGAGTGGTCAGTTTATTTTTTTTAAAGAAAAAATCTGAAATATCCTTATATAATCTGAAATACCCTTTTTTATTTTTTTCCTAAAGACTCCCCTAAAGATTTCCCATTGCACATGCTCTAAGATTCGGACACTGTTTAGTACAACTGTACACATATATATACAGCTACATAATATAATAAAAATAGTTTCTATTAAAATGGACAAACATACAAACTTTTGAGTTTTGAAAGAAGATAGAGAATTAAGCAAAAGCTTATTATGAAAAGCTAAAACATAATTAGGATGTTTTAACCAAAAAAACATACTTAGATTAGAGGTGAAAATACAGAATATCAAGAACTCTTTTAGTTGAAGAGTCTATGACCTCCTCGTCCTCTTCTCCCACGGTTTCCACAGTCTCTCACCGCTATGACAGCTACATGATGGTGCCCAGAAAGAAAAAGTTAAAGGGTCTTGAAGAATTATTTAAATAAAGCTATGACCAACCGCTAAAATATTTCTCAAAATTAATGAAATAAATTGTGAAAATAGTAAACAAGAGAAACGATTTTTCTGTGAAAAAACTCAAAAGCATGATATTTCTCAAAATTAAAGTAATAAATAAATAAATTGAGAAGATAGTAAACAAGAGAAACGATTTGTATGTGAAAAACTCAAAAGCATGATATATTATATGTTTTCTCCAATGGGTTTCTTTTTTTATTTGATTTACTTTTTTAATTATAATATAAACCCAAAAGCTTAATAGTATCTACTTTTTTGGGGACACATAGTATCTACCATTATTTGATAATTTTCATATATATTTTTAGAGAAAATAATTTCAATAGACAAAATCTTAATAATATCCAATTTTCAGAACTAGGCACACAATTCAGTCGGTTCATTAATTTCCACATGTTGGACAATGGACAGTGATTAGGCTTCCAGACTGACAAAACATTAATTAAAATGTTCTTGCAAAATGCATAAATGTTCAATGATACTACTCCTATTATGAAAACAATAATGAGTTAGGCCAACAACAGATTATGTCATGTGTCACTGTTCTTTTCCATTTTTTTTTGTAACGTCTTGTTTTTAATTTTATTTTCTTCATTCAATAGCTAAAGCAATTAAGTCCAGTATCCACATGAATATTGAAGATCTTCTTTTATTAGTTTTAAGAAGCTTGAATATCTTATCTAGGTTCTACATAGTGCAGATTAGCTTCTCCACGTGGGTAATATAACTACACCATATACATCGTGATACAAATAAATCTTCGGATTCGGTCCACGATAGGATGATTCTCATGCAAGAAAGAAACATAAACGTAAGTGTCACGTGTGGAATCATCGGATCTTTTACCACTGATGTAACAATAAACTCTAATGTCACAAATGAAGGGAGAGATCAAGACATTGATTGACACCGTTCTCACCATTCACCATGTTATGATCCAAATTTTGAACACGTTGGTGGGATGTTGCCAACACGACATGAGCACCGTTGGGTCTGAAGACATCGGTAAGAGAAGCTGGAAAGCATGCAAAGGACGCATACGGAGGGTAGCTTAAGATGGTCAAAGGGTGTGGAGTGGGGGAGGATAGGAAGAGAGGTAACGTGTGAAGCAAGTCATTGTTGTTGACAAAATTGTAAGCTCTTTTGGCTCTTCTAGCATCGGTTCTCTCCTTCTTGTGAGCATTCTGGTGGCCTCCTAGGGCTTGAGAGCTATGGAACTTTCTAGAACAGAAGAGGCATGAGAATAGTCTACATGAAGATGTGTCTGTTTCTGTTTTGTTGGCTTCTTGTGTTGACATGATCTTCTCTTCTTCTTCTTTCTCCTCTTCCACTTGATGATGATGATCTTCTTCCATTCTATGCTGCCTATATTACACACCAAAAGAGTCTATACATAAAATTAGCTTCCAATAACAACTTGGAGAGCCAATCCTAGAAGGGTGAATAAAAATGAAAAGGGTATGTACGCATGACTACTTATATACCTTAAGCTGGAGACTGGAGAGGAGAGAATGTGTGTTGTGGGTTTGAGAAGTTGAGTTTAAAAGGGTGAGGGAGAAGATGAGAAGTACAAAAGAAGCCAAGTTAAGGTGATGTTTGAGGAGAGTTGGAAAATGTGAAGAATCTGAAACTGTGAGTGGATTCATTAGTGCTGTTACTATTAAGTGTTCTGTTCTGCTGCAGAGCCAACTTTGGGAGTAGGTTCTTTCACCCGTATGGGCTTGGGAACATAGGAGATAAGAGTGAGTCAGAGATAAAGAGAGAGAAGAGAATGAAAGGTAGTGCATGTTGATGAGGAGGAGCATGATTGGTGAGAAAGAAAGAGATTTTTGAATTGGGAAAATGGAACTTCTTTTTCTTCTGTCTTGAGATCAGCATTTGGAAATGGAAATCATATTGCTATTGGCCTAATCAGAACTTACTTCTTTGTTAATGTTGACCATGTCTTTAATGAGCTTATTTTTGAACTTTATATTTACATTTGGGATAGATAAGAATCATAAGATTAGTTTGATTGGGAGACATACTAACAAATCAGACATCAATCTCTTAAACAAGGGTTTGATAAAGTGATGCCAAATTGGTGTAAGGAAAAAGGATGGGTACTGACTGGTCGCACCGCCCACTTCCCCTTGCAGCAACTTGTCTCCACCTAGTTGGCTACTTCTTATTCTCCAGTCAAAATGGTAGTAAGTCATTGTGCTTTATGTTTATGGGTTCTGTCCAAGCCCACTTAGATTACATTCTAGTATATTATTGATATTGCCATGCTCGGCGTTGGGTTTAGCTTTGCTTCCCAATGGGCATACTTCAGAAAATGTTGCAAAAAGATAAGGTGTCACAAAGGAAGAGCAAGATAAGGCTCCGTTTGTTTTTTTTATTCATCTCCTCTCTCTTATATTCATACTGAATTCAGTAAAAAACAGGAGAGAGTAGACTCTGCTGATGACTTATCAGTGTCTAACGGGAACAAGGGTTAATAACAACGTAAAGAAAAGTTGAATAAGTCGAAGCAATGAAGCATTGAGTCTAATTGAAAAAAAAAACATCTGAAGCTTAAGCTCTTTCACATGGTTGACCAATGAACAAACTTGTCATTATGATCTCAAAATTATCAACTAAGTACTTGTCTTGTGAATAAAGAGTTAGATAAAAAAAAACAAAGTTAACATCCTCCCCTCACACACAAGTCTTATCACATACCAATAAACCATCGCCAAAATCTCATTCTGCGTCTTCCGGAGCTCCACCTGGCACCAACTGCATCACAACATTTTTTCAATACCGGTTTCTTAGCATTTCGAATTGGTCAACGATTAAAACAAAAAAAACTTACAATGGCAATGTTGTTACCATTAAGTAGAATCTGATCAAGCTTTGTCACACGTCTTCCTTCTGCCGTATCTCACTGCAACAATAACGCTTAAATTTGCAGACACACGCTGGTTACATTTAATCAGTTAAATCTATGAATACATATTTTCAAAGCAACAAGGTTAGGGCATCTCCAATCCAACTTCATTTTTTACTTCAAAATGGAGTAAAATTGATTATGGAATAAAAAATACTTCAATCTTACTTAATTTCTTACTCCATAATGAGATTTACATCATAAATGGAGTAATCTCTTTTTTTTTTGTTCACTACTCCATTATGAAGTTAGAAATAGAGTCGAGTTGGAGCATTTTTACTCCATAATCACTTTTACTCCATTCTGGAGGAACAAATAGAGTTTTACATAGGAAATGCTCTAATAACACATAATTAAATCACTAAATCACACATATGATCCAGTCTAAACCGAACTAAACCGATCAAGCAAAAAAAACCAGGAGAGACAATGCAAAAACGAGACTTACTACTCGGTGACATCCTCAAGGACCATGTTGACGTAAACATCAAAGCCTTTGAGAACTCCCACGAGCTCCTTGTCTCCTTTCATTATCACCCAAATCCTCGATCCTATGCACCTATCGATTAGCTCTGCACGAATCGCAACTTTTTCAAATTTAGTTCTTCGATTATCATCAGATGCTGAAGGAAGAAGAAGAAGTGTGCATTACCTGAGGGAAGAAGCTGCGACGGATTGTTGCTCGCCATTTTACGATGAGAGAGAGCACTACTGCCGCGAAGTTGAAAGAAAATCGTTTCGTTTTTTAGGTTCGACGATGGAAGAAGAAGCTGCGACGGATTTGTTAATTATTAGTTTTGAGAATTTTGCAAGAAAACCCTCAAACTATCTGTTTTCTGTAAGATGGACTTCTAACTATAGAAATTTGCTTATTTAACCTTCCATCAAACTAACTCTTCTCTATTTATTGTGTTGTTTACATGAAAAGTCGTTGTATAAATATTGGATACAGAAGTTCCAGAAAAACTGGATATATATACATATGTTTTGGGTAGTTTGAAAGTCTGAATAAATATATATATTTTAAACATTTAAGATTGAAGGTAAATGCAAATGTTTCATCTGGATCTGGATTGTCAAATTAATCAACTGAAAAATGACTAAAATGTTTAGAAGGAATTGAACAAACTGTAACTAGTAAAATGCAAGCATCCACACACTAAGAATGAATCAATGTTTCTTAATTAAAAATTATATAGTTAACTAATACTTTTAGTTAGCAGAGAACTTCAATAGACCATACCAACCAAATCAATCTTGAATCTTCGTGAAAAACTGTCTAGAGTCATGTGATCTCCCACACTCTCGGATAGAACTAGGTCTAGAACTAGGTCTGTGCGTTTGGGTATGAGTACGATCCATTTGTGTATCGATTCTTTTGGGTTTTGAAATCTCATTTAGGTATTACAAAAAAAAATCGGGTTGGATTCGAGTCATGTTTTCCTGGATCCAGGTGAATTCAGGTTTTAACCAAATTACTCAATTTTATTTGGATATTTTATATCTAAACTACTCAAACTTATCTAAAATAACTAAAATCTCAAAATATTCAATATATATAGTTCAAATCAGTTATTTGTTCAAAAGTAACCATAGATACAATGTTATTTGGATAATGTGTATCCAAAACATCAATTTCTATATATAAATCCAAAATAATTAATGTATTTTAACTTATAATTTTAATATTAGATACTATTAGTAAAAGTATAATTATAAATAATATTTTTCATATATATTTATATGTTTGGATTTGTCCGAATACTCACTCGGTTTTCGGTACGGGTTAGGTTTAGTTTCGGTTTTTTGGATTTTGAAAAAATATCTTTCAGATATTTATACTAGATCCGACCGGATTCGATATCTTGATTTTTCAGATCTGTTCCAAATCAGTATTTTGGATACGGATATTATGTCCAACCTTAGATAGACTGGACTAATAGCTAGTCTAATCGACAAAACTAGTTCAATCTAGCTTGATGATATTAAGAATAATAGAATAAGAGATAATTAACCATTGTTTGTTTGCAATACAAGTAAAAAAGGACTAAATAAATAGTTCACTTGGCAAACACAATTAGATAATGATAAAATCCTATTATAACAAACGGTATTCAAGTTTCCAAGTGCATGATGCCTTCAAATTATCCATCGCCTTGACAAACACATCCGGCACACTGGTCTGGCATTTTTTCATTAACAAAAACGATGAATTGTTTTAGGAAAGCTCGCTTAGGTTACTATGAAAAAGAAGAAGCTCGCTCTAGGCCTGAATTCTGCACCCAACGCCCTCGATCAGAATCTCTCGGCGCTGCTCCTGAAGGTCTGGTCCTTATTTACATCTCCCCCCATCTAGAATATTAAAATTGTTATTTTTATTAATAGTTCTTTGATTTTTTGAATTTCTATGATCCTTTTTGTTTTTTATTTTATTTAGGTTTCTATTAGAATCCCGATTTATCTTTTGTTGTTTGATCTAGTGAATTTCTATAATCCTCTTTGCTTGATTTAGGTTTCTATTAGAATTCTAATTTATCTTTTGTCATTTGTTATTTAATGAATTGAAATGGTCCTCGTTATTTGATTTTGTTTTTAGAAATGTATCCTGCGATGGGATTGTGTGTATCGTCATCACTTTGTTCTAGTGGGGATGTTGTCCGTACAACCGTAATAACAGCTTTTTTTGGGTTATGTGAGGTTTTTTTGGTGATGGTCATGGAGCTATTCCGTTTGCTCATTCTGCCCAAGTTTTTTTCTTCAATGGTGGCACAATTGTGGTTTGTTGTGATGGCTGTGTCTTGTTTCCATACAATGACTTCGGTTGAAGGTCCCTGTGAACTCATTTTTCCCATTGGAACTTAAATAGAATTTGAATACAATGATTTGGTTGAAGATCTCCATTTTATCAAAGTTTTTTACAGTATTAATGTTTCTGTTGGACTTTACTAAACTTGTAAATATATTATCCTGGACTCCATTTATGTGACATATGGCATACCCTAAGTGGAGCCCAAAATAATTCATTTACAATTTTAGTAAAGTCCAAAAGAAACATTATTAATACTGTAAAAAAGTTTGATAAAATGGAAATCTTCAACCAAAGGTGCGAGGAAGGATATGGTTAGTACTCAAATTCTAATTCAGCTCCAATGAGAACAATGAGTTCACAAGGACTTTCAACCAAGTCATTGTATGGAAACAAGACACAACCAACCACAACTGTGCCACCATTGAAGAAAAAGACTTGGGCAGAATGAGCAAGCGGAATAGCTTCATGACCATCACCGAAAAACCTTACATAACCCAAAAACAAAAAATGTTCTTACGGTTGTACGGACAAGATTCCCTCTAGAACACATCAGGTTAACTGTTATGTTTAATTGATCATTTTGTTGATCATGTGATGTGCATGTGCTTACTACTTTGCTGATCAAAATGATAAATGAAAAGGATGCTATTGTTGATAAAATAAGAAAATTATGTGATTGGATTGTAATCTTTCTATGACATGTGATATGGGAATCACTCAGTATCAAATTATATGTGATTGGGAATCACAAACTATGTTTGACTAAAGCAAAATAATAACAAACCTCAAGATAATCCTTTTGTTGATCATGTGATGTGCATGTGCTTACTAATTTGATGATCAAAATGCTAAATGAAAAGGACGCTATTGTTGATAAAATAAGAAAATCATATGTGACTGGGATTGAAATCTTTCTATGACATATGATATGAGAATCACTCAGTTTCACATTATATGTGATCGGGATTCACAAACTATTCGACTAAAGCAAAATAATAATAAACCTCAAGATAATTATTTTGTTTCACGAAAGCAATAATGTGATCACACAAGTTTCACAAACTGATTTCGATTGATACCTTCTCAATGCCAGTCTTGAGCAATTTAGGATGGCTTAGTCCATCTATGAGTATGGGAGGACGATAAGTTTATGGCATCACAATCGGGTTTTCAATATCATATGATAATTTTCATATGCAACTTGTAAGTGTTATCTTTCTGTCATTTACTAATACATTAATAAACTACAATTAACTTAAAAATGTATTTTACTCTCATTTACCAAATTAATTGTACTATTTGACATGTTTCAACAAAAATAGTTTCACTCAATTATTCGATATAGAAAAGTTTTATTAGTGAATGTTTGAGATGATTTTGAGTCAAAACTAATATAATAAGTTCACACCAGTTTTTTGAGTCAAGAACATACAATTTCTTAAAGATATTATATACATCTATCTTTTCCAACTTTATACATTGATCTATAAAGTTTTTGTTGCAGATGCACAAAATGTGTGTAGGAAATTATCTAAATAAATTAGTAGATATTTAAGTCATTTTAGCATACTCATGTTATAAATAACATCTAGATTATGTCATGTCGTATATGAGGTGTTGGAAAAGCTTAACGCAATCAGTTTGATGATATTATTCGGTTCATCCTTGATTTGCGTTCTAATGTAATTGATTTCTCGTTGAACATTGTGATTTACTTTAGCCTTTTAATTAATTAACTTGTTTTCAGTTGCTCATTGAAATGTATTATTTGATGAGATATTGAAACTGAAGCAGAGTAAATCTCAAAATTATGTAAAAGTGTTGAAATCTCAAAATGATACCCAAGATGATAAAATATTCATATTCCTTCTATTTTAGAGCTAGTACTGGCGTCATGGTTAGAATCAAGTTTAAAGTTAGTTTTATAGTCAAAGTCGAACTAAATTTTTTATTGCTTTTTAAGTTACAATATGTTTCTAGGCTCATGAGGTTTTTTCCAAGTTGGCTTGGAAAAAGGGACAAAGCTAGAAAAACATCAATTTTAGAGCTCTTGACACTGGAATATATGAGAACACAATCAATCAGCTAAGGTTTGTGTGGCGACTTGTTAATGTTTTGATGGAACACATATTGTGATTTGGTCTTTTCATGTTCTTGTTTTCATTTGCAAGTTGCTTTGTGGTGTTTGTTGACTAAATCTCAGTAGTAGATTTGTCGATGTTTCAATACAACACAAAAACTATGCACTTCTTTTTGGTATTTCTTTAGAAATTGTACTAATGGAGATTGGAGACTTCTCATCAATGACTATTCCTCAGATGATAACTCAATAGCGCACACATAAACTACTAGTAGGCAATAGCGAAGCCAGACAAATTCATTAGAAGGGTCAAAATCATAATTTACATATTTTATAAGGGTTAATAAACTATTTTTACAGTATTTTTAAAATACAAATAATGTTTTTTACATGTGTCAATTGACCCATATTTTAAAAGAGTGGCTCCGCTTTTGGTAGTAGGGCGGCTTATATGACAATATCCTAGAACATCAATTAGTAGAAATTATGTGATAATTGATAAGCATAACAAGCAAATATAACTTACAGAGATCAATAGCTTATTCATGATTGAGTTTATTCATAGATACATATCAATGTTTCGACATATGCAAAGCTAAAACTAGCAAGAGAGGCGACAAAGAATGTAGTATCTTCGTCGTCATGTGTAAAGCACCATTGGTGGCATCTTGGAGTTGGACTAAACATAATTAAACATAATTATGCGATTGCATAGTTTTACTTTTACCCACAATGTAATAATTTAGATAAGTTTTTGTCAACTAAAAGATAAAACACTAAAACAATGATTACTTCAAAGAAAATATAAAATAATGTTATTTCAAAGTATAAACGAAAAATTCTACTAAATTTAGATCATGATTAACCCGAAAGTTAAGAAACAGTTTCTTAGCTTCCGCTAAGAACCCCGCCTTAAGAACCCGGGGTTAATGAAGACTATTTATTAGAATAAGGTCTTGAAGAATAATAATGATACATTTGTTGGGTTTTATTTAATAAACTATAAAATAAAAAGTCTAAACCTTTTGTTTTCTTTAACTTTTAACCCCACAAAACTCGTCAAAACTTTCTCCATTGCTCTCTCTTCCCTCCTTGAAGACTTTCCCTCCCATTTTCTCTTCCCGCTCTCAATCCAGCTTCTCCTCCTCTCTCGAGAGCGTCCAAAAATGGGAAAATACATGAAGAAATCAAAGATTAACAACGACACAGTGTCCACTGAGCCAACTTCTTTTGGTGTTCGCACCAGAGCAGCTAAAATCCTAGCCTTGAAGAGGCTCAATTCCTCCGCCTCCTCCGACTCTTCTTGCTATCTTCAGCTCCGTAGCCGCCGTCTCGAGAAGCCCCCCTCGCTGTCCGAACCGAAACAACCACCGAAACAGCTTAAACCGGGACTTAAAGACTCTGTTTCGAAGGTTGACTCGGTTAACTCGGTTTCTGTAGCTCAGGACTGTAACGGAGATGAATGTTCGTGTGGGGAGAACAGTATTGAGTTTGAGACAAGACATCAAAGGTTCGGTCTTTTTGTGCTTTCTTCTTCTTCTTAATACCAATTCGGTTAAAGTTACTTCCTTTCTTCTGTTCTGTTTGTAAATAAATGAGATTGATTTTACTTAAAAAGCTTCTTTTACCCAATACGTGAAGAGCGTTAGGCTTGTCTGAAACTTTGTTAGCTTTTTTAGTACAACTAAAAGTTTAAGTCTTTTTTTTTTATATCTCATGTTTGGTTTGCTTTTTTTTTTTTTACGAACTTTACTCTGTTCTGATGTACTGATCTTATTATTACTGCTCACTGTCGGTTTCTTTTGGTGTAAAGATTAGATCTTTTAGAGTTATTGTTGTCTGTCCCATGTGTACCACATTGCAGAGCTTATCAATGTAACAAATCTATTATCTTTTTATGTATATGTATGTATGTGTCGTAATATAACTAATTTGGCCAGCTTTTGCTAAGTTGGTGAAATTATGAACGCCTTTTGTGCATATTAGTTAGAGTGAGTCCTCTTCTTATTGGGCTAATGTCATTGGAAGTGATATGCATTAGGGTTTAGGGATATGATTCTTGAATCTGGTCCTTGGATGCATTCAGTGTTAATTTTTGAGCATATGGTTTTTGTGTTTTAACAAAAGTGGTTGTTGTATGAATGTCAGAAGCTTTTAATATGTGATATCATATGGAAAAATTGACACTTTCCTCATAAGTGTAGTGCAAGTACTCTAGTGTGATGTCATGTTCATGGGACCTAGTGTGTTTTTTTTTGCAAACTTGGGGAATACTTTTGTAGTATTCTCTGTTTTTTTGGGAAACTTCTCTTAGTCGAGGACAATGTTCTTTCCTTCTCTTTGTTATTTATTACAATTTTGTGTAATCTCATGGGACCATATACTCAGCAAAGTCTAGCTTTTGTGTTTTTTTTTTTACTTAAGTTAAGCCTCTTTTATTTCTCTGAATGTTTAATTGAATTTTTCTAATTATTTTTCTTAAGCACAAGGGAGATCACGCCTTGTAACTTTGTTGAGGATCTGGAGATCATTGTTACACCAGGGTCTAGCATGGTCCCAACTTCTATTGAACTTGAGGAGTTCTTTGCTTATGCAGAGCAGCAACAGCAGAGACTATTCAAGGAGAAGTAAGCATGCTTTTGCTATTGTGTTTGTTTTTGTTTTGCTGCATTACTAGAGGATGAACACTCATGTGCTTTCAAAACAATCTCCAGGTACAACTTCGACATTGTGAATGATGTGCCCCTCACTGGACGCTACGAGTGGGTACAAGTCAGTCCATGAAGTTCAAAAGGAAGCAAGCTTTAGTGATGTAGTGTGGAAGTAAGAATGTAATGATTTTAACAGATTAACCGAACATCAAAATCCTTAAAAACAGGAGTGTAATCTTAAGATTAATAATGTGGTTAGAGAACAGGTTGGAAAGTAGTTTAGGGACATGAACCTCACACCATTTGTACTAATCTCTTTTGAGGATTTAGATGCTTAATGAATTTGTTTTCTCATCAAGTCTTGTTATTCAAAGCTATACGTATATGGTGATGATGATTGATGTAGATGCGTGTAAGCATGAGGCTTGGCATAGAGTGTGAGAAAATGATTCAGATGTAGACTTTTAATGGCATAAGAAACCATAAGAGGGTTCACGTATGAGTTTGGTAGCTGAGTCCTTGCTCTTCATTCAACTACATAGAGATTGGTCCCTCCTTTTTGCCTACTCTTTTTTCTCTTGACATGATTCTGACGCATGATCTTGGTCACGTGAAGGTGTTTGTGTGAATGAATAGTTTAAGGTATAATTTGTATTAATATTATAAAGTTAAATATCATTGTTTTGAATTATGAAAAGGGAAAGAAACAGACAAAAACATGAGACAACAAATATATTACAGTGTTTCATTGAGAAGATCTCTGTTGTTTTAACCTTTTTAACGTCTCTTGAAAATTGGGCAGCACCATGTGATGTAACTGTGAAATCTTATCTCGAAACCAATCATTGTTCTTTGTTTACTTTAATCACTTGCAGTGAAAGAAAAAAAGTTAATGAGGTTGAAAGTGTTGTGCACCAAAAGTTAACATACGTACACATATATACCTGCATGGATACATACATATATGATATATGGTGATGTATACACACACACAAGGGGTGTTGTTTGATCACGGGCTCTCTGACTAGTACGTTTTTGGGACACTTAGATTCGCGTACGTCATCTCTTTAGCCAATGCACACTTGGGGGTATCTGTATTCAGCTTGTTCAATGTTTTGTTTGACCCTTTAGTACTATTTGGTATTTGTGGTAAAATAAAAATGCCAAAAGAAGGACCACACTGACTACAAAAGCCTTTTGACATTTAGTTTTTTTTACACTCAAAACTTGTTCGTTCTTATGTTACATCCTTTTGAAAACTCACACGCCATAATAAAGATTGCATATCAATGTGAGCCAGGGACCGTATAATTCAAGTTGCATTTTCCAATTTCTCAAGTTTAATTTGTTTTTTTTTTCGAATGGTTAAGAGATTCTAGGTCTGAGACATGTACATCCTCCTATAGTGAAGTGAAGTGAAGTCTAAATCCTTTTAAATTAAATTTGTTTATGAGAGCAGATTCTTCCCACCGAAAATCGAATTAAAGTTTTTTAAATCCTTACTAGATGATTGACTTAAGAGCCAATTTCAGCCGGACTAATTAAGCCGAGCTATATTTCAAAATACAAGGTCAAAATCAAAATGTGTGGGGCTATATATAAGCTCTGAACTTTTAGAATAAGAGTGGTCCAGCTGATATGTCTGGTATGACTTCAATCTATATAGAAGATCAAAATATGTGTTGCATAGGATGCTTGTTTGTATGTTATGGTTAGCCCACTAAGAAAGGAAAAAAAAAATATTGTTATAGGAGAGGAAACCAAACAACAATAATCATATAAGACAAACAAATGTAGCTAATTTGAAATCAAAAGGTCTCTCACATCAACAGATCCATCCACTTGACCGAATAAGAATCTGATATCTGGAGTCTTTACAAGACAGGCAGATAGATAGATAAAGTGGCAAAGAGTGTAACCACGTAGTACATAAGGTAAACACTCAAAAGACCCACCCAATAGAGTCTCCTTAAGAAGAGGAAGGAACCTTGGTGTAAGAACGAATACCGAGAGCCAAGCCTAAGATTAAAAGAGGAACAAGGAACTGAAGGATCTTAATGAGAAAATCCGAGCTCTTGTTCTGGTTAGACTCGGTCTGCTTAGGAGGAGGAGGAACAAACTTGGTTTTGGTTGGGACAGTGGATGTATCAATATCACCCACATAGTACTCATCAAGCATAGCTTTAGCAGTTGAACTATGTCCCACATCCTCAAAATCATCCGTCGCGTCTTTCCCTAAAAAAACAAAAAACAAAACACATTTTGTTTGTGTAGTAATGAATTTGCTAAAAACTCATGAGAAGAAAACGGAAGTGTCTGGGTTACCTGTAGAAGTCAAGATGACCTCGTCACCACCAGGATGGTCGTCCAAGAACTTGGTCACATCATAAACCTATAATTATACCATCAAAATTAATTTAAAGAAAAAAAAAGATAACTTGGTCACATCATAATAAGTGATAACCACGGATATCTACAGCATGATTAACTCGATGTTCTTAGGATGAGGTTATTAGCGGAAATTAAGAAACTGTTTCTTACCTTTTAACTAAAAAAAGCTAAGAACCGGTTTTTAAATAAGTACTTTAAGAACCAGTTCTTAACTTTCTTTTAGTTAAATATTAAGAAACAGTTTTTAAATTTTCGCTAAGAACTTCATCCTAAGAATCCGAGTTAATCATGGTCTTAGGAGATCTTTCAAAGAGACATGGGGAGTAGTTTCTTCTTATGCAAGAATCAACAGTTACATTCAATTTCATGAGTCCAATAATCAGTAAGTTATCGCTAGCAAACAAACATAGATTAGAAATACGTTACAGGCAGTTAGTGAGATTAAGTCAAACAGAGAGTGGAGTAGGGGACCTTGCCGTCGATGATGATCCAACAATCCTGGTTGCTCGTGTGCTGAGAAACTTCCGCCAAGGTGTAGAATTTGCCGTCTCCGCCCATCTCTCTTCGATCAAGCAAACAAAAAATGGCAAATCAAATCTCAAAAGATATGAAGAAATGGAGTCTGTTATGGGCCCTTTCACCACCTACTTTTTCTGTGCAAGTGTCTGGTCAAACGATAAACTCTCACAACCTACCTTTTTTTTCTGTGCAAGTGTCTGGTCAAATGATAAGTTAATACTGTAATTAATTAGCTTCTCTCCTTAGCATATCATATTTTAATTAAAAAATTGTCAACATTAGTATTTGTAATTATAGGTGTATGACGATCATACCAATCTGTTCATTATTCAAAGAACAGTAAGTACACAAATTTGATACAGTGTTAGTATGAAACTCTTCTCAATTGGTCAAGATTCAAAATAAGATCTAGTTCAATAGAATAGTTGGTCGAACCCATGACCTGGAGAAGGTGAGTGTTGCGTGCATTGCCACTAGACCAAAGGGACAATATAAAATATATGGCCGAAACTTCTTAATAAAATAAACGGCTGCAAGCATCTGCTTTCCTAGCTTGATGTTAGAGTCGGCTCTGGTAGCATCTAATGTTTGTAGAAGTGATTTAATTAGACTATTGTTTAGAAGGTATTAGAAAAGAAAAACAGTTCCAAATGTGTTTATTAGGAAGTAAGTACGTCCACATTGGAAGTCTCTTCCAATATGCATGGCCTAAATGTAAAATGTCTAAAAGAAGTTGTCTTGAGCATACTATGCACCGAAAGTAATTCATGTATCCACTTGCAGAATCCTACATACTCTATATTAAAAATAGTTACTGATGGTATGATTTATTGTCATCCATAACTTATTAAACAGTTCCTACCTACCTCTCAAGCTAAGAGCATTCACAACAAGAGTCATTAAGGTGAAATCTTTAGGAAAAACAAATTTTATAATCATTAGATCCCCCAAAAAGTTAAGGATTCGATCATTAAAATTCCTAAATAAGGATTGTTTCTTAGCGAATCCTTACAATATTTGCGGATTCCTAAGACACGTGGCAATCCGCGAATGGTCATCTTTTTTTCTCTTTTTCTAATTTTAAAAAAATCCGAAATATCTTTCCCAATCCGAAAACCTTTTTTCTTAAGGACCTTATGAGTATCACGGTTGCAGATGCTCTAAGTGTCGAAGTTGAAATCTTCATGACCATGACGAGGTCAGTCTCGTGTAAAATGGCTCTCTCATTCTAGGTTTTAATGGATCAATACAATCACTAATGGGCCTTTACGCACTTAGCGAGAGAGCACATAAATTAATCACTGAGCCCATTATTAAAATACCCTTAAAAGACGAAAATACCCCCAAAGCCCTAGTTAACTCCTCGTGTATAATTTTCTCGAGTGACAGTCACCAGCCGCGCTTTACTTATCACACAGACAGGAAAGCACACAAAAAAAAAAAATGGTGTCGGGATCAGGCATATGCTCGAAGCGCGTGGTCGTCGACGCGCGGCACCACATGCTGGGACGTCTGGCTTCCATCGTGGCCAAGGAGCTTCTCAATGGACAGAAGGTTGTCATTGTCCGGTGCGAGGAGATTTGTCTCTCAGGTGGACTTGTCAGACAGAAAATGAAGTACATGAGGTTCCTTCGTAAGCGTATGAACACTAAGCCTTCGCATGGGCCTATTCATTTCCGTGCTCCTTCCAAGATCTTCTGGCGTACTGTTCGCGGGTTCGTATATCAACACCATTTGGTCTCTGTGTGTGTGCATTCAATTCAATGTGTATACATCAGTGTTTAGATGCTTGTGTTGTTGAGTGTTGTATTTGGAAGGGTAACTTGGGTGAAATTTTTGATTTTGAAGTGATATTTAGCTTAGCGGAAGTTTCTGTGTGGGTTGTATGATTTATTTGGAAGGGTTGTTTGTAAAGTTTTGGTTTTTGAAGTGATTTTTAGTTGTGTGAAAGTTTGTATTTGAATTGTTATTTAGGTAAGTGAAAGTTTTTGGTTTTCTTTTGTCTTTGAATTGTTAATTAGGTAAGTGAAAGTTTCAGGTTTTTGTTTTTTAGTTGAGTGAAAGTTTGTATTTGAATTTTTATTTAGGTAAGTGAAAGTTTCAGGTTTTGAGATAATTTTTAGTTGAGTGAAAGTTTGTATTTGAATTGTTATTTTGGTAAGTGAAAGTTTTTGGTTTTTTTTTGTCTTTGAATTGTTATTTAGGTAAGTGAAAGTTTCAGGTTTTGAGATAATTTTTAGTTGAGTGAAAAGTTTCTGGTTTTGAAGTGATTTTAGTGTCTCTGTGCTTGTATGGTTGGTTTATTTGTGTGAAAGTTTTGGTTTTTTGAAGTGAATTTTTAGTTGAGTGAAAGTGCCGGTGTGGTTGTATGATGTATTTGGAATGGTTGCATTGTATGTGTGAAAGTTTTTGGTTTTTGAAGTTTAGCTGTGTGAATGTTACTGTGTTGTTGTATTGTATTTGGCAGGGTTGTTTGTGTGAAGTTTTGACTGAGTGAATGGTTATGTGTGGTTGTTATTATGTATTTAAAAGGGTTGACTTGGGTTAATTTTTTGAGTATTAAAGTGATTTATAGATTAGCAAGTTTTGGTTTTGAAGTAACTTTTAGCTTAGTGAAAGTGTCTGTGTTGTTCTATGATGTATTTGGAATTGTTGCATGTGTGAATTTTTGGTTTTTGAAGTGGTTTTAGGCTGAGTAAATGTTTCTATGTGGTTGTGTGATGCATTTGGTAGGTTTTTTTTTTTTGAAGTGGTTTTAGCTGAGTGAAAGTTTTGTTGTGCTTCTAATGTATTTGGAAGGATTGTTCGTTTGAAAGTTTTGATTGTTAAGTGGTTTTAGCCGAGGGAAAGTTTATGTGGTTGTATGATGTATTTGGATGGGTTACTTTTTGTGAAAGTTTTGGTTTTCAAGTGATTTTTTAGTTGAGTGAGTTTCCTTGGTTGACTTGATTTGCAGTATGATTCCACACAAAACGAAGCGTGGAGCTGCTGCACTTGCTCGCATGAAGGTTTTCGAAGGTGTGCCTCCACCATACGACAAGGTCAAGAGGATGGTTATCCCCGATGCTCTCAAGTTTGTCCCTTTTTCCCTCATCTCTTACTTTTTTAAAAGTATCACAAACTTTCTTCTTCTGTATAATAATACAATCCTTTTTCACTTTCAGGGTTTTGAGGCTTCAAGCTGGTCACAAATACTGCTTGTTGGGTCGCCTTTCTTCTGAAGTCGGGTGGAATCACTATGACACCATCAAGGTATGGCATCTCCCTCTTTATCCAACCTTTTGTGTGATTGATCGGTTCTGATACAATAAATGTGGGATAAAACAGGAGCTGGAGGCGAAGAGGAAGGAGAGATCTCAAGTTGTTTACGAGAGAAAGAAACAACTTAACAAACTTAGAGCCAAGGCTGAGAAGGTTGCTGAAGAGAAACTCGGAGCACAGCTTGAAATTCTTGCACCTGTTAAGTACTGAGAAGATCATATTCATTATTAGTGTTGTCTTCGCATGTTTTTGAAACGACCTATCACACTTTATTACTTAGTTTGTTGTATGAGGTTTTGTCCTGATATTATCTTCGTTGAGTTCCAATTTTATTTCTACAAAACTATGCTCTCATTTTAACCATACCAATAAATTTCAAGGACCAGACTGAGAAAGACATTTTACCAAAATGTCCTACACACTATAATGATCATTACACGAGATCAACATGGCATCAAATCAATCCGTATTTAAAAAAGTTTCAGAGATACACTTGAAGTTTGAAGATACTCGACGTGACTGATATTTATTGATGTTTTGATTGATTTTCAGTAATCAATACGATTTCACGTGACCTGTATCAAAAGCTGGTTTCATATGACAGATACTCAAATACTAAATGACGAATTTATTATATACAGAAAAGATAAAAAGGCAAAAACAGAATTTTGGTTTTAAGTTTCCAACTACATAAAGAACAAGAGACTTCTTTATACAAACCAAAAAATATTCTACCACATTGTGGCTTACAGATCCTTCAGTTTCCACTTTCTTACAACTGATACCAAAACGAAAACAAGAACTTGATTCATAATATTAGCCGCTGTACTTTGATTAAAAGGCCATTCTTGACTGTAAGAAGGCAAAAAAGTTTAGAGTTTCCTGCTATGAAATACCTTAAGACCTTTCTACTTACTTAACTTAATAGCTTAGCCTCTAGTCCTCATGATAGTGATGCTTCCTTTGCCTCCTTCTGTGCGGATCTTAGTCTTCCCAACAACTGGTTTCCCTGAGAACGCTGACGTTTGGATCACTGGAGGCTCTGTTTTGTCTTCCTTTGGCTTAGCTGCTGGAGTTTGGATTTTCTGGTTTATGTCCTTGATAGTCATGTCACCATGAACTCCACAAGGTTTGATGAATGCAAATGGGTAGATGATAGATGATGGTAGCTTTGGAACCGGCCTTGCAAATGATTTCCTACCTGCTATAATGAATGTGTGACTGTGAGACATTGTGAGACACATGTGTAACTCAAAAACGTTTATTTATTTTACCTTTAAAGATAACACTTGGAGAAGAACGAGTCACTGGCCTCCTAACTTCTCTGGTTTCTGTTTCTAGTGGCAGGTTTAAATACTCTGCACCAAACACACATGTTTTAGGGAAGTGAAATTAGTGCTAGGGAAAGTTAAAGAAGACTCCTACACAAAGAAGTCTCACCTGAAACGTCTATTTGAACCTCAGGGGAACCAATGTTTCTGAGAGGAAGAACATCAATAGTAATCAGTTACTGAAGCAAATAGGAGACTTAAACTCAAAAAGAAAGATGGAATCAGGGAAACATACAAGTCATCAGGCAGGGTAGGAGCCTCGGGATCATTTAAACAATCAGCATACCACTCGTCTGCACACAGATCAAGGCCCTCTAAGCTTGAGGCAGATGCGTCTTCTGAAAAAAAAGAGACGAGGTTTTGTTTAATGGAAACACACATTAAGCCAAATTGAGTTGGAAGAAGTTATAAGAGAGCTGGACCTGAAAACCCTTGTATAAGCAGAGATCCTTCTGGTAAAAGCTCATCATAAACTTCCTCTCTAGCCTAAACATTCATAGAATAAACATCAATCAGAGTATCAAAGATAGGCAATGCCTCTCGAGTGTATATCTAAAGCTTGAGTTAATAGGTTAGTGTACTCACGCTTGATTTAAGGATTGAAGACAAACACTCAGAGCTGAAGAGTGATGTTTCCATAGACTGGTCTTCGAAATGTAACATCCGACGCCTCTTTACAGCAGAGCGTGTCTCACTTTGCACTTCCAGCTTCTTTACCGTTTCATCTTAAAACCCAAACTCATCATTAGATTATAAACCATCATGAAATTAGACATCTGAAAATCAAAATGAAAACTTGATTTCAACCTGTTGTGACATGATAACCCAGCTCGCTACACTCCTTCACTGGGGTTGATTCATCATCTAACATGTATGAGTGATCTTCTTGGTTTAACGTGACTTCAGTCATGATCACATCAGCTGGAATAAGAAGAACGACTTAGTCATATGCATGTAACAGTGCTGTAAGAAACACTAAGATAATGAAAGAACTTACAGAAAGTAGACTGTGGTGGGTGATCATAGTTCCATGAAGGGCTACTGCAAAGTTTTAGATATCAATCACATGATCAAATCCTTAGTACATTAACACATGTGAAATAGTCTAATCTACTTGGAAGCTTTGTAAAGAGTGAAGACTTAAAAAAAACTTAAGCAGAGACCGACCCATAAGCATAAAGAAGCACAATGCATCATATTCTACAGCATCACATAACATGGATCCTGAGAGGAATGTGTGTAGTTTAATGATCTAAGAACCAAACATAAAGCACCGTTACAACAAAAAGGGGGAGACTTTAGAAACTTGAAGCATTAAAAAGCTAAAACAAAGTCCTAAAGACAACAACTTGATGAAACATTAACTGACCCACCACCATTTTCATTAAGACAAAGCCCCCAAACATTCTTAAACCCAGAAAATGAATCAAACCACAAAAACCCACCACTGAGCCAGGAAACAATACTAAATCTTAAGCCATTACAGTAAAAACCCATTCATAATCAGACAACTGTGGTTCTATTTCACACTAATCAAATCAATCAGCAAAAACAAAACCCATCAAAAAGGAAAGATAATGTTTTTTTACCAATCGTCTCCGTAATCCATCGAGCTTCCTCCCACTTAACTAGCCGTTGCCCAGAAAATAAATGAAAAAAGGTAATAAAAAAAATCAATAACAATGTAAATCCAAAAATACATGCACGCGAGGTATGGAAGAGGCAGAGAGCAGTTAATATCACTGACCTCTTTGTGCTCTCGAGATATGTGCTTAATGCTCTCTGCTACCTTCACAGAACAAACATTAAAATAAAATTAAAAGAGGCGACTTTATCTCTCTCAAGGAAGACACTGGTCAATATTTATGAGGAGGAGAGAGAGAGAGAGAGATAAAAGACCATTGCAAAGCACGCTTCCTAGTTTCTCTATTTCGTCGTGCTTCCTCTTTTCTCGCGATTTTTTCCTCCTTAATTTAATTTAATTAATTTATAATCGCTTTTTGGATTTATTAATCTCACTCTGAGTTCTGTTTCTGTGTTAACTCTCTCTCAACTGCCACGTTAATTTTTTTCACTGTCCATTAAAGGAAGAGATAATTAGATCCTTTATAAGTCGATAATAGTCAGTGATTACTAATAGTGAATTAATGACGATATCGATGTCTCCTTCAATCCCCTTTTCTATAAATAAAATCATTATCTGGATAGATAATGATAACTGACTTCATTTGAGTATATGCTTTATAGATAGACAAAGGTATTTAAAATGTAATAAACTACTTTAGGTATTTAAAATGTAATAAACTACTTTATCCGTTTCACTTTAATTGTTGTTTTATTTATTTTTACATAAATTAAAAACATATTTAATTTTACATCAAAACAAAAATATAATTATCTATATATCTAACTATTTTTAACTAATATAAAAATAGAATTATATATAAAATTAATAATTTTTTATTAAAATTATAAAATGATACTAATTTTAAACAAAAAAAATTATTCTACAACTATAATTAAGTTAAAACGGAGGAAATAACGTTTTATCGAAAATACTTAAAAGTGGAATGGTTTTTAGCACAAATATAATGCGAGTCAGAAAACAATAATTTCATGGGCCTGATATAAAAAATTCAGGTAAGGCGTATGGGCCGTAAGCTATATAAGAAAGGTCAATGTCACGTGGCTTTTCAAGATACTCAAGCCAAAGATGAATCAGGAGGAGACCAGAAGCATGACCAATGCTCTTGTCTTCTACAATTCACTCCCTAACCGTGTAAAAATGCTGCAGCATGGAAAATATTTTAAGGTGCTGATTTGGGTCTTCTTCCTAGCCATGAATATTAGAAACAATCTTATATGTTGACATGTACTCACATTGCTAATGGGCACAGTTAAAGAGTTTATATAGCATTGAATGACCAAAATCTTTTAAACTGATACACTACAATTAAATATACGTGTGTATATAGTCTTTTCATCTTCATTCATTTAGTTTGCTGTGTGTCTAGTCTTTTCATCATCATGCATCAGTTTGACGTCTAGTACAGGGTATCTATCTCTAGTATTAGAGAAATCAATGATCTCGATCATCAGTGAGATTGAGTTCATGAGCGAAAGGCTAATGTAAAAAAGCATTGGAGTGAATAAGGTGTTTGAGTATATTGAGTTTTGTGTATAATCTCTACTCATACCAATGGTAAAAATCCATTACAAGATGCCTTGATTTGTTTTCACCATGCTTAATTATAGCGTACTTTACTATTTTGTATTCGATGACCATTGATAAGATTATATGCAACCATCACCATGCTTAGATTGGAGTTCTCTCTTTGACAAACTCCTTTGCTCTGTCTTTACAAGGTGTGTTCGTTTTTGCTTTCAGGGCCCGAAAGAAAATACTTCTTGCGTTGGGATTTAAACGTGGATAGAATTGTTTGTTGCTTCAAGCTTAGGGTGAATGAGTGTCACATAGATTTACGCACTTGTCTTTTGAATTGTCTCTTTTCTTTCTCATATGTATCTCAAGAGACAACAGTAGGGTAAAGTTTTGAGATTAAAACAGTTGTAACACAGAGAATAGCACTGATATTGAAAAGGAATGTTAGAATGAAAAACAAAAACCTTGAGCTTTGGATCTTGCTTCTAGTCTAGTATGTAAGGAAGAAGAAGGCTCAAAAACAAACTTGTTCTGACCGGGTGATTATGGTCGAGTGGTAAGGAGACGGGACTGAGACATCAACATGTTTCAGGTTCGATTCACCTGCTGCACGAAACTAAGTTACAATTATCCTGGTCACCTAACACGGATATGTCTCATGCTTTAGAGCCCATTTGAATATTCAGAGAGAGGGTCTATCCGTAGGCTGCACCTTCCTTTGGAGATTAGTCTAGTCCTCTCCATGGACCTATGATACCCCCAAGTTAATCAAAAAAAAAAAAACTTAGTTCTGGTCTAGTCTAGTCTTGTCTAGTTTATAAATAAAATAAAGCCAGAATGAACACTTGCCGACTTAGCTCAGTGGTAGAGCGCGTGACTTTTAATCCCGTGGCCGTGGGTTCGATCCCCACAGTCGGCGTTTGTTTGCAAAATTATTTGTAAACTCCACTATGTAACTGATGCTTTGTCCCTGGTTACATTCCTTTTGATTTTTAACCATCCTCTCCTTCCTTGCAAATGTGTTTTTTAACCTTCGGTTATTCAGCTCAGCACTCCTGCACACAACAAGCCTAGATCAGTATCTTAATTCAAACCCATGAACCAAGGAGAACAGCTAAATAATCAGCAAAAAGTCCAGCCAAGATATAAACTTTTGTTCATAAAACATAGCTGAAAACGAAATCTACTAGTAGAAAGCTAAATTAAAGCAACAATCAACTGAAGTGTTCACTAAAAATTAACAAATACTATGGTTCTGCTTATATAAGCAAGAGAGAAAAGAGAAACACTGGCCCATTAGAGAAGCTTCAACTAAATGGGTTCTCCAAAGGACCTGATCCATGGGAGACATTCTCCCAAGTTTCTCACCTTTGTTCTGAATCTTAACAATCCCAAGTTTACTAATCTATATATAGCTATAGTCAATGGTTGTGATTAGTGGTGTAATCTATATTATAATGATACAGTTTAAAGGCTCCTTAAGGTGTCCACATAGGCAAATTGTGGGTCCCATATTTTTATATTAAAATAGATAGTTTTTTTAAAATGGCTACAAACAAAGAATATCAGTTTATCCAAATGGTCTAAGACCCCATGTTTAGTCTGCAAGGACATGGGTTCAATTCCCACTGCTCTCATGCATGCATAAACCAATTAATGTTATCATCATAAAAATATTTTTTAAACACATATAGTCTTGGTAAGATGGTCACAAACAATGAAATACACTTTAGCCAAGTGGTATAAGGTGTTTAATTAAGTATGCAATATTGTGGGTTCAAGCCACGCAGCTATCATGTATTTTTGATTTTTTTTATTTAGGTTATTATCATATGGGCTTTTTGTTTATAAGGTTCTTATGTTTTTTTTGGGCTTATTGTTTTAAAGATCAAAATAGTTGTATAAACCCTAAACCTTAACAAGTTCAAACCCAAAATAGTTAAAAATGAATCCAAAACGAATAATAAAACAAAAAAAAACAAGTCTCATGTGGTTGCCTACGCAGATGGCTTAAAAAACCTTAAAACTATCCTATTATAATATAGCTCAACCCAAAAATAATAAAAAATAGATCCAAAAACAAACAGACAAAAAAAAAGAAGTGAATTCCACGCGGGTGCATACGTGGATGGCTTAATGAGGGTTGAATAATATAGATTAGGAGCTCAAAACGTTAAATCATTGCACATATTTCCTAATATATATTTTCAAAAAATTTGTATGTGAGATAAAATAAAATAAAACAACAAAAATTAATTATTTTCGTTATTTATTAAATGAATATATAATTTCTCTTACATTTTAATAACTACTATAATTTCCTTGAAAACATTCCTCACCACCGATTCCAGACTCCGGTGAATGGATTCCCACAGGCGATGACGCCGTAGATAAAAATGCCACAACATTTATGAACAAAACTCAAACTTACAAAAAAACATATATAAGAGCCTATCTAATGAAACTTAAACAACGAATATTAACTTAATTAAGGTTATTTTCAAATTGATAAATCGTTTAATACAAATATAAATACTATAAATATAGAATTATATCAAGTTTTGATCTACGATATAAAAACTATTTACAGCAAAAAAAATACACACCTACTTTTACACACTAAAAACTATATTATAGCCTAACTATTCCTATAAACCTTACTTCGCATATAAATAACATTTAACACATTCCTAATATTTTTCAAAAAAAAATGTTTGTGAAATAAAATAAAATAAACAACAAAATTTAAGTAAGTTATTTATTAAATGAATATGTAATTTCTCTTACATTTTAATAACTACTATAATTTCATTGAAAACATTTCTCACCACTGACTCCAGACTTCGGCGAATGAATTCCCACAGTCGATGACTCCGTAGATAAAAATGCCACATCATTTATGAACAAAACCGAAACTTACAAAAAAACATATATAAAAACCTATCTAATGAAACTTAAACAACGAATATTAACTTAATTAAGGTTATTTTCATATTGATAAATCGTTTAATACAAATATAAATACTATCAATATAGAATTATATCAAGTTTTGACATACGATATAAAAACATAAAATTTTCCATTTCATTATTAATTGATGTCATTAGAAGAATCCACTAAACCAACAATCGAAAAAAATACACGCAAACATAATGATCCCGGCTCCGCGCTTGCGCGGAGAATATGCAACTAGTTAAGTAAAGATCAGAGTTTCTCACTTGCTTTTGCCTGACTTCAATTTTTTAATTTTTTTTTTGGCTTTCAACTTTGGAGAAAGTTGGCGAATTAATCGTTGGAGAATATACATTTTTGTATTTTCTTAAAATATTTATCAAAGACAATTTGCGCCAAGTGACCAAGTCTTGGAGTTGGTGAGGAAAAGACCATTTAAGATGTTTGTCTGATGTTGGACTTGTACCTAAACACACATTAAGCACGTCTTATGTTTGACATATTCATCAATCATTAAAATGCAGAGCAGGTAAGTCAGCGTAGAACAAGTTGTCGTTTTACCCAATCACAAGAAATACAAGTCAACGTTTATTTATCGTCAACGCCTTCGTGTCTACACGTTTCCTATATTTATTCTCCTCTCTCTCTCTCTCTCAACAATAATCTTTGTTTCAAAGCCATAGAAGCAGTTCTTCATTTCTGGCTGCTAGAGATTACCAACATGACAGCAGTAAGTCAACGGGTCTTGTATCTTTCTATGTGTTTTACTTTGTATGAATGTATAGTTAATATCAAATAGGCCTTTTGATCTAGGTTACTAGAGTTTGTTTTTCTTTCCCTAAATCTAAAAAGTTTGACAAGTTTAAGATCTGGAGTTTTCTAGAATCTACATGCATGACTACGAGATTTTTTTCTGATTTAACTCATCACAATTTTTCTTATTTTGTTTTCTTAGTATCAATATGTTTAATAGGATTATGATTAGCATAGATATATATGTTTCTAACTCTCTATACATAACCCCTCGTGTTCCTTGTGGCTACAGAATCGTCCACACGTGCCTAAATTCGGAGACTGGAAGCAAGATGTTCCATTCACGGTTGTGTTCGATAAAGCCAGTAGGTCAAAACAAGATGCAAGCAAGTCTAATCCCTACGAGTATCCAAACATGAGTCCAAGTCCTGCGCAAACTCCAAATCATAGACAGGACCAACCACCAAACAACAATGTAAGATCAAGACACGAAAGACTCAGTAGTAGAGAAGAAACCGAGTTCAGGTCGTCTCCTGCACACAATGAAAGAAACAGCAGAGTCAGAGCTCCTCCTCCAGCAGAAACTTACAACCGTCAAGCATATGGTGGTGGAGGTAGGTCACATGGAAATCCACCGGAAACAAATAGACGTCAAGCATATGAACCTCCACCGGTGCAACCTAGGCCGATACGCAATCTTAGAGGTCCTAGCAATGAAAGGGTACGTACACTTTTATCCAAGTGGAGCAATCGAACCCAATTTTGCAAAAAAAAAATAAAAACATAATATAGATGAAGTTAGAGCACATTTATCTCAGCATCCCCACTAGGGAGTGTTTAAATTTTTTTATTTTGTTGGAATTTAAAAAAATATAAAAAAATCAATTGCGTGCTGCCACGTGTCGTGGAGCCCGTGGAAAAGGCCAAGCAACAATGAAAATCGGGTTGCCTTCCTAATCAATCAGTTTTCATTGAAAATCAGATTGTCTCCCTAAGCACTCAGTTTTTCTTTTTTTTGTGGACACCTTCTATCTAAGCACCCCTTAAGAGTACATGCATTAGAGGGTCACGGCAAAGTTCACACGAATTCCGAGAGAAAGAAAATAATAAAATAATACAATTTCGGTGAATCCGCGTCACGCAGGCTCTCTGGAGTGATCCAGTATCATCACTGTTTCGTGAACCTCACGTCACGTGGCGGCCCACGATTGATTCTTTTTTTTATATATATATATATATATATATATTTTTATAAATAAACGAAAAGAAAAAAATTAAAAAAAATAATAAAAAAGCACGATGAACTCCCCTCAAGAGGGTCATTAATGCATGTGCTCTAAGCATTTGAGATAAAAGTGCTCTTATTAACTTTTGAATATATAACAATTATTCTGTTCAATATAAAATTAATATTTTTTTAATATGAATTTTTAAATTGGGACGATACTGCTCTAGAATCCTTTTAACATATGATATCATTTTTATCATTTCTAGTTCAAAAATTAGTCACAATTCATCAACATGTCAGCTAAATAAATATCTTTTCCCCAAGGTCTCAGTTCCACCGTTTCCAGGATCGGGTTCGGGGGATCAGAGCTACACACTCATCTTTGAAAAAGTGAAGGAAGACAGGAAGCAAAGTGGGAGTCTGAGGTCTTCCAATGGATCTGCTCATACCACCCCGAGTCGGCCACTCAACGACCAACATCAAAAACCGCTACCTTCTAGTCCCAAGGTATTTATGTATTCGTTATACTGTCATACAATTATTTGAGTAACTATGCAAGCTTTGATTAAAGAGTATATAGCCATGCATCAAAAGTATATATCATAATCTACTTTTCATTTACCATTGTAATATTTTACATGGTAGACAATATTGGCCAGTGACAAGCTAACTTATTATTCCTTGGCTGTATTCTTTAATTACCTACCTGCCCTATATCATCAAACGATAGTATTTGGTTAATATATAAGAGTATGAGACATTGAAACATTTTCATATACTTTTCAGCGAAAAAAAAATCCTCATATGTTCATCTTCATACATAAATTAATTATTTGGCAATCTAACATGACGTTTGTTGTAAAATGTGATGTGCAGAGTTGCTGCTTCCCTCCATGGGGCCGAAAGTGAAGGAACTGAAGATAATTCGTTTCTTCTTTATCATCAAATTCATTGTTTGTTGTTTGCTTCTGCATAATTTTTTATTTGATGTTATGTACTCTTTTGTGTTTATTTTTCGATTGATAACCACCACAATTTCGTCTCTACTAAAACCTTGTTTTTTTTTGTTATATGAGTTGCATGGTGATGCTTCAGGCTAAGTGCGCTGACAAAAACATAAGTACATAACAATCACTACATATGATTTGTCTTCATATATATTATGTATATTAAAGAAGCTTATGAAACTTGTAATGTACCTGGGTTTGTATATAGCCTTGCGTGCTGTGAAAATCTACAATTGAGGTTCAAAGGTACATCTTCTCTATTAAAAGAGAAGTACCAAATTTATCTACTATTTATGAGTCATATTGGACTATGTCATTAGTTATTGATTTAACATATTTGATTGTTACATTAACCAATCAAATATATATTATTTGCAAAATATCTTAATAATTAATAAGGATATCAAGAATAAATAAATTAAAATATAACAAAATCTGTTGAAAAATCTAACAAGATCTTACCAAAAAATTTAAATATTTTTTTATAAAATAACTATTTCTTTATTTGTTGTTAGATATAATTATAATTAAAACTAAAATAAAAATCATATATTTAAAAAGATAGTTATACATTTATACAATGAAAAATATACCCGCACGGATGTGCGGGTGAAACTCTAGTCAGTGTTTAAAACGACAAAAATGTACATGAAATATGACTTCCAACTCTAAATATCTAATAATAAGGTAGCTACTAAACTTTTTATACAAAAGCTCTATATGAAAGTATTGAATAAAATATCATTTGCAGAACATTTGCATCTTTTAAATGTTTTACTAAATGTTATTCTAGTAATAATTGATTGGATTACCAGTTAAAAAAACATATTTGATTGGATTATATGGAACATAATATTTTTACAAATGTCAAGAGTAACACCTTGAACGTCCATGGCTGAAGAAGTAAACACGTAAAGAAATGAAAAGAAATCTACTTCTCGTAACGAAAATGGGTCAAATAAAAGTCGAAAATATTAGCCCAATGGGCTCCTTCCAGCATCTACAGTGGGTCAAACTTTGATACTTTCGCGCAATAAACACGAAGTGCGCGTGCGGGATGTTCAAAAACGCAAAATTCGAAAACGTACACAAACACACAAAAGCCATGCCGTTTCGTTAACTTGTGAGCCCAAGCCCCCCGACCACAACCTCGTCCTCGACACGTGTCACAACCGCATTGATTCACAGTCCGCGTGTCCTTCTTCGTTTCCGTTTTCTTCACCTTCCTTTTTAATGTTTTCTCAATCCTTCAAAAACCCTAATTACACCCAGAAATAAAAAAAAGAGATTGCTTTCCCTAATCCTCTCCGAGCAAACAGTTCCCTTCAGGTACCAAACCCTACTAATCGTTTCTTATTATAATACTCAATTTTCGAATTAATTATCGTTGATTTTGATTCAAACTCGTTAAAGTTGAATCCTTTCGAATTTAAAATCGCTGAAAATCTATCAAAGTTTTGTTTTTTTTCGTTTAAGTTTCAGATTTTTTCGTTTAACACTTACAGGTACAAAGGTTAGTTCACTCTTGAGTTCGAAAGATGAACACACAGACACAGGAGTGGAGATCAACTCGAGGAATCAGACGGAGGAAGGCGTTGATTGATCTTAATGTGGCACCTAGAGATCAAGAAGGGACCTCTGGTTCTGTAAGAGCATCGTCATCTCCCATGGTGCCTAGCTGTGAACTTCTAAGGGAGTCTGTACCTTCTCACCCTGCTCCGGCTATGATTGATGTTGATGCTATTGAAGATGATGTTGTTGAATCATCTGCAAGTGCTTTTGCTGAAGTATGTATTGTTATCTTTTGTCAGTGATGGGTAGGTTGTGTTTTTAGTAAAATGTTGACCGGTTTTGTTTTTTGATGCTAGGCTAGAAGTAAATCAAGTGATGCACGTAGGAGGCGTTTAATGGTTGATGTAGAATCAGGTGAGTTTTACTATGAAAGCCAATGAACTTTATACTCTTGTGTTTGGTTTCTTATTTGGACGTGGTGAGTGCAGGTGATACGACTAGATTGTCTGCCAACAAGCGTAGAAGGGTTCCTCTTAATCAAGCTGTTATCGACTGTGAGCATGTTCCTATTGTTGTTGAACTCAACATCTCGCCGGTAGGAGACAACGTGGATTGATTTGTGAAAGCATGTGCGCTGCGCGGTATTTAGTTTGATGTTTACCTCTTTTTTTTTCTTGTGCAGAGTGTGTATACAGCTCCTCCTCCACTAGAGGAGCCGAAATTTTCTTGTCCAATTTGTATGTGCCCGTTTACTGAGGAGATGTCAACCAAATGTGGTCACATCTTCTGCAAGGGGTGTATAAAGATGGCTATATCTAAGCAAGGCAAGTGCCCTACTTGTAGGAAAAAGGTGACTGCGAAAGAGCTGATTCGAGTATTCCTTCCAACCACCAGATGATTGATACATCGACATTACCAGCCACCTTGTAAGAGGCTTACTAATGATAGTTCTTTTCATTTACAATTATACAGATGACTAGAGTTGATTTAGTAAACGTGACAATGGGGTTTGTCACAGGTCTAATGGTTTGTCTGACTCTATCCTCGAATTCGCGGTGAAACATTGAAGGGACTTCGAGGATTGAATGTTTCACTTTGTTTGGAAGAAAAAACTTCATTGTTCAAGATGGCTCTATCATTTAGTGGATATCATTGGGAAAATGTCAAATTGCTAGTTGTTGTCTTATGTAATTTAGATCTTTTGCAAACCTCAGTCGATACCATTCTATGTTACAGACGAAATTATCGAAACAGAAATTTAATAATGAATCTCATCTAAAATGGTGCATCCTGATCTTATTATTGGTATACCAGTTCTCTATATATGCGTTAAGTATCTGTGTGGTGTTAGTATGAGAAAAGTAGTGGGAACTAGACATGGAGTTTATTGTGATCTGGAATTAGAATCTAATCGTAGCCGAAGATAGGTCACAACCGATGCTCTATTGCTCTGCTTTTTTTATTCATTTCTTAGCTTGAGCTAGTATGCATCATCATTCTTAAGGAAACACAGTGGATGCATCAACACTGGCATCACCTGTAGTCTGATCCATGCGCGAGTTTCTGTTTGTTGATGCCAGCTTTGAGAGGAAAATCACCAACGATCCTGGATAAAAAGGCCAGCCATATAACAACGTGGAATAGGAAACCAACCAACCCCACAGTTGCTGAGAATCTCGCTGTTGGTGGGGCTTCTCAGGTACATACCTCCCACCTTCAGCGTCAGATAGTAGAAAAGCCATTAAAAATAGTTGCAGAAGGAGCTTGGCTTTAGTGTTAATCTTCTCCATGGTGGTTATATAGACTTTTCAACTTACAATCTACCAAATTCATGGACGTATTATTCACAGCATTTACTTACAATCTAACCTGAACCATCTTTTTAATCTGCCCACCTCCCAATTAGGCCTGGAGATTCGGGTATATTCGGTTCGATTTCGAATATATTCGCTTCTGGGTATATCGGATAAATCATTTTTATATCCAATAGATGTTTATGAGATTTTGGTTCGGTTTCGGTTCCGTTCAGAGTACCCATTTAATATATGAATCAAATATATATATATACAATATATATTTATTGCATTTTAATACCATATGTATTTTATTGTTTTTTTAGATATTTGGATATCGGTTCGATTTCGGTTCGATTTTTTCGAATATAGAAATATAGGAGCCATTCCAATATTTGAAGATTTTTATCTGGTTACGAGTATTTTGGTTCAGTTTCGATTCGGTTTTTCTGATTCTGTTTTTTTTTTGCGCAGGCATGCTCCCAATGTTGGATCCAATAACCGAACCGGATTGGGAAACTCAAACCCGCTCCTTACTATCCAACCCTCGAATAAACTAATCCTCTCATCCAAACACACACACACACATCTCCTCCCTCTCCCAAAAAACCACAATCAATTCAATTCAATTCAATTCAAAAAAAACAACAATGGCGACACCCCTCGAGAGCGACGTGGAGGTAGGTTTCGCGAAGCTCCAAGGCGAAGATTTCGAATACTACATGCAAACATACTCAATCATCCTCGGCCGCAACTCCAAGAAATCAACCGTCGACGTCGACCTCTCCTCCCTCGGCGGCGGGATGAACATCTCCCGAAACCACGCGCGGATCTTCTACGACTTCACGCGCCGGAGGTTCGCGCTCGAGGTTTTGGGGAAGAACGGGTGTGTCGTCGAAGGAGTGCTCCATCTCCCCGGGAACCCTGCGGTTAAGCTTGATTCTCAGGATTTGCTTCAGATTGGGGATAAGGAGTTTTATTTTCTGCTTCCTGTGAGGAGTGTTTTAGGTGGAGGAGTGAGGCAGGTTGTTTCTGGGGGTTATGGTTTTGGTTTAGGGAAGAGAGGTGGGAGGGGGAGAGATTACTTTGATGATGATGAAGATGATGATGAAGATGATGTTAATGTAAGGAGGAGTAGTGGGAAGATGTCAAGGAGAGAAGGATATGGAGGGTCTGGACCTGCTTCTTTTGGTATAACTAATCTTTAGTTTGATTTTTGTTTGCAGTGATTTCATAGGTTTTGAGAATTACTCTGTAGTTATATAGTTGAAATGAAAGTTCTAAAGATTGCTAGGCGGTGGTTAGGCGTTTTATAGAGGATTATTGTTTAGGCGGGCGGGGGCGATGATTTAAACGTCTATATTGATCTTTTAAAGTTGGTTTGATAGGTTTTGAAGCATTACTCTGTAGTTATATAGTTGAAATGAATGTTGTAAAGATCGCTAGGCGGTGATTAGGTGTTTTATAGAGGATTATTGTTTAGGCAGGCGTGCGATGATTTAAACGTCTATACTGATTTTTTTAAAGTTGGTTTGATTGACTTTGAAGCATTACTCTGTAGTTATATAGTTGAAGTGAATGTTCTAAAGATCGCTAGGCGGTGATTAGGTGTCTTATAGAAGATTATTGTTTAGGCGGGCAGGGCGATGATTTGAACGTCTATACAGTTTTTTAAGCTGGTTTGATAGGTTTTGAAGCATTACTCTGTAGTTATAGTTATAGAGGATTATTGTTTAGGCGGGCGGGCCGATGATTTAGACGTCTATACTGATTTTTTAAAGTTGTTTGATAGGTTTTGAAGCATTACTCTGTAGTTATATACTTGAAATGAATGTTCTAAAGATCGCTAGGCGGTGATTAGGTATGTCTTATAGAGGATTATTGTTTACGCGGACGCATAGACAATGACCGATTTTTTTAGAAAATTAGTTCGAAAATAGGCGGGTGCCTAATTTTTAGAACACTGACTGAAAGTAATGTTCAACAAATCGCTAGGCGATAAGTTGATACTTTATAGAGGATTATTGATTAGGCGGGTGTCTAGACCGATTTCTTTGACCGTTTTGTTTTAGGTCTGATGATGATTTGCGCCGTCTAGACCGATTTTTAGAACCCTGCTTGAAAGAATTTGGGAGTCACTGAGTTGGTTGTTACTCTGAATCATTTGAACCCAACATTGTAAATATTGATCAGATTGTTGTTTCAGTATGACCAGTCACCTTCACCACTGAAGAATGGGTGTGTGGTTCTTGTCTTGGTTTATTGTTGGATTGTATTGCATAAATCTAAGAAAAGTTTCTTCTTTTGATCCAAACTTTTGTTTTTTCTTTGAAATATTCCTTTACCATGCGTTTGGATTTAGTTAAGTTTGTGGTTTATACAGTATATTCTTTCTTTGTTTTGGTGGAAGTGTTTATATTGGGGTTAGTGGTCATTGATTGGTAAGACTATATCCATTTGATGTGTGCAGAGAGGAAGGGAGAGGGAAGAACAAGGATAGATCGGGAAGCTGATGATCAGCTAGTTTTGCAGCTTGAGGAAAAAGATGTTGTGTCATCTGTTGCCAATGTGCTTTCTGATTCCTGTGGTCCAGGAGAGTATATGGCTATGGAGAAGCTTCATTCTGTGGTTAGTTCAATACCATCTATTCTTTTGGATTTAGATGTTTGGACGTGTGTTTATATACACTTAATAAACTTGGCAAACATAAATTCTGTTTATATTTTGCTAGAATCCTGCTTTATATTACTGGAACCTTTCTTGTGGTTGTAAAAGTTTAAGAATCTCCCATTGTGGTGATTAATCATAACTGTGTCTATCTCTGTGGCAGATACTGGAGAATTACGGGAACATATGGCATCACAGTCGTGTGAGAAGATACCTAACACCTGAGAACTGGGCAGTTCCAGAAGCGAAGGGTAAAGCATGGTATGGATTGCTGATGCTGCTGAGAAAGTACCCAGAGCATTTCGTTATCAACACTAGGTCAAAGGGCAGGGTCACTCTTGAGTTTGTTTCCCTCGTCTCCCTTGTCTCCTGAAACCACATCCCTTTATTTATTTTTGTCCTTGAACATCAATTGATACCACATCCCTCCCAAGATGATAAAAATCATGTGCTTGTTAGTGCAGGAAGTTTTCTACTTTTATGTAAATAAGATAGTGTCAGAGATTAGATTTGAATGGTACTCCTCTTCTGTTAGGTTTGAACTACTTTACTGAAACTAGTCTATTTTTTATTTTATTTTTTGCCTTGGAGTATTTGAAAACAAAGAACAAGTTATCCTCATGGGTTGTGTAGGAACATCAGAATATACAGTCATAAGAGCTATAATATCATCAGCATATTCTATTCTGAATGCTTGGCTCCAGACCTGCAAGGATTCATCAGGATCAGGAGAATCTTTTCTTGCCTTTTTTTAACTTGACACCCAAAAGACCATATAGCCAATCTTGGTCATCATCAACCTCAACAAACAGCTCCTTTCTCTGTACATTGAGTAACTGATTTAGATACTCTAGGTTTGGATGAGGCAGCTTTGCAGATGCTTCACCTTTTTCTTCAGCCAAAGTGTTTAGTGGACGTACTTTTTGTTTGTCTCTCAGAGACAACAAAACCATTAACTTTAACTTCCTTGAGTTCTGGCTTGCAAGTCATTCCTTGAACCAGGTAGTGGAGGTGTTCGGTGTGCATGACCTAACGTTCTTCCATTTTCAACAGATGCTGAGTGCCTCTGTAACTTATCTGGTGTGGCGCACAAGAACTAAAAGACTCGTGTTATACGAACAGTATTTCAAGAAGAATATACAATGTCAATGTCATCACTAATCCATACAAAAAGGAAAAGTCAAAATATTAAATTATTATTTAGAAATACAAAAAAAATAAAGCCCCTGGTAACCAATTTTATGTTTACATGGGCTCTGAATATGAACTATACAGAATATACTCCTCATGGGTTGGCTTAGCACAGTGTTTACAACATTGGGTCTCTTGAAAAGGAACTTATGATGAGGGCTGAACCAACTGTTCTTCAGGAACTCTGCACAACTGTTCTCGAACACGCAACGCCAGCTGAGATGCTTCCTTGTCCAGTTTCATTGTCTGTCTCCGCAAGCTCTGCCATAAAAAGAACCCACCACATCATACAACTTTCATAAAAACATTCAAAATGTAATGTATTCTGATCTTGTTTTGTACCTCAGAAGCCCATAAACAGTCACGTTCCTTACGTGGGATTATGTGAATATGCGTCTGAGAAAAATGCATAAAGAAAGACAACTGTTAACAGAAACTAATCCCTCCTCAGTGGGATTAAGAGAAACATAAAAAAGTCAGTATGTGTTTACGTGAAATATGACTTGGCCAGCTGCAGCTCCGTTGTTAACCAGCAAGTTAAATGAATCTGATGAGAATTACAAATCTTGGTTCAGTTATGAGTCTACCTTAAAATGTTCAAAGATTCCAGAAACAATGGCAAGATCACTCAAGAAGATGACAAGTGGCAAGAAACCCTTAAAAGTCTAATTTCATTTGTAAAACAGATCACTATGTCACAAGGGATGGATGCAGTAATGCGATGTTTTTGAGAATATACAGAAACATACCACTGTCTGTAGCTTTAACAATGGCATTACTGATGAGAGGCACTTTGGAACACATGGCAGCAACTATCTGCATGCTCCTTGGAGGAGACCTATAATCAAAATAAATGTAATGACACTAGCAACTACTCAAGGTAGGAAGAGGAACTTACTGAGGGAGGAGTTTGCTCTAAGGTTGGATAATGTAACTTTGGAATAATAAGAGAGTGCCTGAAAATGCCCAAATAAAAAAAATGATAGCTTTTAGAATTCAAGAACAACAACAAAGGCAAAACATGTTAACAACCCAATCCACTAACCAAAGATTCAAAAACCAAACCACACTAAGTATTGGAAGGCTTAAGCATAGTCTTAATCAAAATTTAAAAAATTGCTAGGCGGTAACTAAATGTTTTATACAAAATTATTAATTAGGCGGATGGATAGACCGATTTTTTCAACATCTAGAATGATCATTTCATTTATGGGCTGCCTAAACCCATTTTTTTAACACTGGTCTTACATAATACATAGAATGAGATTTTGATTACCCATGAATAAGTGGGCTTGTATCCAAAATACACAAGCACATGTCATCCTCGTACAACTGCGTCAAGAAAAAGAGATTAGTTAATGGACAGAACTTAGGTTCACCCCCTGTGGTGAATTGTATAATTCACCCCACTTCTCATTACCAATAAAATTGCCATGTAGGATTAATTAAAAAAAATACTGAAATTAAAAAAAAGAAAGGAAAATAGGTTGGAAACAAAAAAGGAACAAACGATATAACGCCGCCGTTAGGAGGAAAAGGAACGTGACGTGATCTGATT